>CAEGAD010023535.1:0-47102 GCA_903067055.1 Poeciliopsis paucimaculata
ATAAACTGACTACACATGTCAGAATGCTACTCATTTGTGAGGGAAAGGATTTGAATGTTCACACCACAGAGTAATGGTTGACATCTCTGAAGAAGATAGCTCACTGGCTGAAAATATACCTCTAATACATATTTATCATATAAAGCATACTCTATCAGACACGTTAACTGTATCAGGCTGAAGATGTGCCGTTTTTGCTCCCATCTGGGTCTCGAAACCAGCGTCAGAAATCATAAAAGTAGGGATTTATAAGTGCCACTGAAGTTCACCTGAGGCCTTGAAGTAAAACAAAACCAAAAGGACTTCTCTCTTTCTCTCTCTCTCTCTCCATCAGCCTTCGATTAAAAGTGCACTTCTTCCCTGCAAAGTGCACTTGATTCATCCGCGTTCATTGATAAAGAGCCCATAAGAGGCAGGTCTCCTAACCTACATTCCTCTCTTTCTCTCTCTTGTCTTCCTTTCTCGACTCTCCTCGGTTGTGGTGTTACTGCTTCCCTTTCAGAACAAAGAAAAGCAAAAGAAAGCAAAGACCAAAGTAACAGGAAGCGCTTTTCTCGTTAAATCTCCCAGTAGAAGCGGGAGAGCCGTCGTTAAGTCAGCAAGCAGTTTCTTTTTGGGTGAGGGAACAGGGGGCGAGTTTTGGGAGTATTTTAGGGCAGAAACTCCAGCTAGACACTTGTGAAGTGCACTCCACTGCTATTTGAAATGCAGACATGAGGAAGTACCACTTTTAGTTTAGCAATATTTGTTAATTATCAACATTCCATAAGGTCTTATTAATTAACATACAGGTTTCATACATGTGTTTTTCTGTACATGTTTAATTATCAGAGTTCAGTCTCAGGAGGGAAAACAAAAACCTCAAGGAAACCCAGCAAGAAAACGAGAGCAAAAATATGGCAGTTCAGATACATGTGCGTCCGACGGGAAAATGCCCATGAAGAAAGAGGAAGAGGCGTGGCTACTTGGTTGGAGTCTCCCATTGAGCTGAAAGGTCCTGTTGGGGCGGAGGACGAGTTTGTCCGAGTTGGACGTCAGGAATCCTCCTAAAAAACCCCCGCAGGGAGACGAGAAAGAGTCCCGGGAAAGAAAGGGAGGTTGTAGTTTAAGGGGTCAGAGTGACTGCATAGACAGAGTAAGTAGGGAGGGAAGGCAAGTAAAGTGGGGAGCTTCAGGCGCGGAGGGAGGCTCGACGTCAGTGCAGATGTGTGCGTGCATGTGTTTGTTTTGAAGGAGAATGTGCCGGAGCAGGACGGCCGTCGAGACCATGGTCCTGAGCCGATCCTTGACACCGCTGCATCATGGGGAGGTTTCAGAGGAAGGCGGGGCCGGATATCAGTGAAGCAGGGCGGGGCTCTGGTCCGAGGACAGCTTGACCCCCGTCAGACACAGCCAGAAACTTCCAGTGCTGCCTGACATCTCCTGGACAGGAAGGGAAAGGAAAAACTACAGGTTAGGGAAATAAACAATACCTTGGAGAAGAACACCACTGATCAAAATGATAACACTAGTTGAAAAATGGAAACATTTTGTACTTTTGAATCTTTAGAAGATGCCCTTCAGCAGATTGGAGAAACACAACAATCAGTTGCACCTCTTTATATTAGCCAGGTACAGCAGATAGTCTCCTCCGTCTTAAAAGATTGATTTCAGCTTCTTCCCTTCAGTCAGACATTTTTAGTCCCTAAATGTAGGACATTGTAAATGGGTAGTATTATGTATTTTCCAGCCACATACTTTATAGCACAATCAACAACTAGCAACCTTCAGTTGTTGTAAAAATGCTACATATATCAATAAAGCTTAAAAGACATTGGACTCGGTAATTTAACGTTTTAAAATTGGGCATCTGTCTCTTTAAAAACTCCAGCATTTTGGGAAATTACGCCTTTATCATGACATTGCTCCTCTATTAACCCTTTAACAATGTTTTACTAGAATTCACCAAGAAGTAGCTGGTATAATGAGTTCAGCAGATGTGCAGCTCGCTGAAGGAGCTGAGTGGGGGAGGGCTGCTCTGTAAAGCGGAAGCTTGGAGGAGGAGCTGAGCCTTGGAGGCGAAGCTAGGTCCAACCAGGCGTTTTGCACAGCTGAATGGTTGCCATGGACACTAAAGGATTTCTCAAGCATGCATGAAGGAACGAAAGCAACACTTCAGGTATGTCTTTGATGAAGGAATACCATTATAACATGATGTAAAGCTGAAAACAGCTCTTGCTGCAGTTGTTGAAATGAATAAACTGAAGTGACATTGATGCTCTCAGAGGTTCTTCAAACCTTTCATATTTCATATTCATATTTTTATTTCAACATGTTGTTTACATTAGTTTAATTTTTTTGTTTTACTCATCTCTCCTGTCCTGCTTTGATTTTAATTTGACTTGTTTCAAACAGTTAAATGTGAATGCTTCTGGTCACGTTGAAGTGTTCTTACTTTTTATTATGTGTGTTCATGGTTATTCACACACACATACAGACAAATTTCTGCTTTGTATATTTTGTTATTTTTCTAAAATAACAAAATATAATTTGAACATAGCACTACAGGGTTTCCTCCAGTGTATTATAAGCCTGGCAGGCCACCAGGCTTAGCATTGCTTATTTATTTAAGTCTTTTTAAAATGTTTGCATTTTTAAAGACTTTATTGTTGGTGTTCAGGTATTAATCTTCAAATCTTCCAATAACACATAATTATCAAGTGATAAGAGAGCTAGTTTTGTTTTTAGCACTGACTTTTTATGAGCTACCTTTGTTATGGATGGAGACAAAGACAGTATGCTGGGCGACTGTCCTATCAGCTGCTTTCCTCATGAGTGTGGAGGGTATAACAAAAGATTTCTGTCTTAAAATCCATGTTTCCTTTGGTCTTATGTGGTAATGGTAGGTGTTCTCAGCTGAAAACCATAAAAATCTTAACCACTTGTAATCCCTCACTGTGTGTGTATTACAAGAACTTCACTTTGTGAGTTGATGAAATATTCAACAATATTCAAATTTATCCAGATGTTTTACTGTTTCTGGGTTTACAAACACAGTGTATTTGTAAATTTTGTCTTCCTATTCTTACAATAAATAATATTTGTTTTGTTGAACTTAAAAAAATACACTTCTTAGAAGGAAATTAGAGAACATTCCCATAATAAAGTCATGATAAGTGCAAATTAAAACTATGCTGCTTTAGTGCCGGATTAGTGTAGAATGCCCAAAGCCATGAAACAAATTCAATCTGAGATCTAACAAATGGCCCTTATTTGGTTACTCTCACATGATTCATTTAAGTCGCTCACTTCCAATTTATGTGGCACACAAAGCAGCAGAGCCAAAACACGAGCAGTAAGCCGCTCCAAAGAAGCAGAGTTTACCTGTGAAGCAGTGAAGGGAAGTGGTGATGAAGAGGTGTTGGTTATGAGGATGGAGGAAGTGATGGTAGTGGAATAGCAACAGGGACTCAGAAGAGAGGAAGTAAGCAAGGAGAGGCACTGACATCAGCCTGCTTCACCTTAGAGAGAGACAGAGGAGACGCAGAGAGCAGGGGGGCAGATTGGAAACAGGAGAACAGGAAGAAATGAGACAGACAGTGAAGGGGGGAGAAAAGCACAGGGACAAGCAATGCGTGAAACGTGACCACGGGACATCAGGCAGATGCAGTTAAGAACAAGGCCACAAGAAGGCAGCAGAGCACTGGAAACCCTACTCACAAAGCTGCGGGTTGTAGTGAGGCGGCTGCGGCGGGAGGTCACTACCGTGCCGCTCAGGCTGCGTCCGATTCGCCTCTGGTTCTCCCCATCATCAGGCTCCGCCCCCAAACGTGGATCCCGCAACATCACTGGCTGCAAAGAAGGAGAGGGAGACAAAACATCCCTTATCGTCTCTGACTGATGACCCGTGAACACATGACGAGATTCTGCAAAAAAATAAAAAATAAAATTATTAAGCAGGTGTTGCCTTGTTGAGGTAGGTGGGGGTGCTGGTGCTGTCCGCCCCATACACACTCCTCTCCATGTCTGCGTTGGGGGTCTTGGAGCGCGTCTGTCCTCCCATCCTGGATATCAGCCTTTCAGATGGGCTGCAGCCTGCAAACATGCAGATGAAACGAATAATTGTGATAAATTCATTACTGAAATAATCGACTAATTTAATGATCGGTTAATCATTAGTTGGAGAATACAGACTCAAAAAAGGCTATTTGTAGAAAAAATAAAAAAACATACTCAGAGCAGGAATTGAGCCAAAACTCTAGAAATACCTTTACATTTTGCATTCAGGATGAAAACTCCTTTGTAATTAAATATGATTTACCCAAAAATACTCAAGTGACAAGAAGTTTAAGTTTCACCCAGTTCAAATGTTGTTTGTTAAGCAATAAAATGTTTATATTCTTATTTAAAACAAAAACTCAAAATAAAATAGTTATCTTTATCATTTTTGTGCATTCTTAAAAAGACTTACTGTAGAACATGTAATCTATTCCACCAGCCATAATTACATGGTTACCACTGTGTTTTTATTTTCTCATCTTGCTCCGATAGGAAACTGGGAAAATGAAGCCACTTAGCTAAGAGAAAGTCATTAAAAGTTCTTTAATCTTTATCAGAAAGAAACTGTAACTTTAGATTACTTAAATAGTGCGATTCAAAATGAAGAGTTTAGCATACAGCCCATCCATTTTAAACCTAATTATGTTCAAAAATTGAACTCCATCTGTCAGTGTCGAATATGAGTCACTGCCCAAAGTGAGTCACTATACGCAAAAAATGTTCAGACCAAGGCAGCACAGAACAGACATTTCAAACCTGGAAGCTTTTGCCACTGTTTTGTTCATTTTTTAAAAGCTTATCAGTTGTGGTCGGATGTACAGTGGAATTTATTTTATGACAAGAATGTCATTTATCAGATGGTTCCTGTAATCAGTGCCAGTTCACAAAACTTGAAATGTTCATCTCCTAAATCAGAAGTGAATCAAATCAATGAAGGCAACCCTGAAAAAATATGAACTCGTTTCAAAGTTTCAACATGAATATGTTAATATCATTTAGAGAGCAGCCTTCCTATACATTTATTCATGGAAATATTCCACTTTTTATAACTCAAATATCCACTTTTTTTCTGTTTTTAAAACATAAACAAAGTGTTTAAAAAAATATGTGGTCGATATTTCTACAGTGGTCAGTCGATAAATATGTAGACTGCAAAAAACATTAATAATTCCTACCAACATTAAAAGCTTTGACTTTAATGAGGCCAAAATCCTCACAATTTAAACTGAAGTCTTAAAACCTCAGTTTTAAGACGCCTCACCACAAAGTTGATGAGGTGCTATAATTAAATCCAGGTTTTATTTAATTAAATCTTCACTCATGCAACATGAAGTCTTCTACTGATATTCTAGCCATGCTTACATTAATAAAGGTCGCAGCAAAATGTTACTGGTATAACTTCTGAATTTTTGGAGAGAAAAGGTTTCCAGGAAGTAAATGCAAAACCTCAACATGAGGTTGAGGCTTTTCACAGTAAAGTTTGAAGTGAGGAGAATCATTTTTCGTGTGCACAGATGAGCAGGCTGTGCATGACCCAACTCACAGATTGAGCCCTTCAGGGGAACAATTTGTTATTTGTAGATCCACAGAGGTCTGTCCAAAAGCCTCACAGTTTACTACTAGATGTTAAAAACTATACTGTTCAAGACTGAGATTCTTGAGGTTTTTTTAGGTCATGACACTTATTTTCATTTCTATGTCTGAAGATGACACATTTGTAAAACAAAAAAAAAAGGTTAAAGGATAAATAAAACATTAGTGGCTGCCATCATTGTCATATTCATTTGGGGATTTTAAAATGCAGTTGAAGTCTTTTTTTCCCTCAGGTGGAAAAATAATAATGCACAACTTCAGTAAAATTTGAAACAATAAATTTAATTCAGATTGTCACAAATTAATTACTAAAACTTATGCAGATCGCCTCACATGTGCACCCAGTCACTAATAGCTGGACAAATTATCTATTAGCAGGTTACATCATACACTTTTTATAGTCATCAGCAACGTCTTGCGGTAATTCCAGCTGGATATTTGAATACTCTTAAGAGTAGACCAAGTGGAGAAGAAGTAAAATATATATATATATTTTTTTTCCGTTTTTTTTATATTTTTTTTTTACACATACCACAAATTTTCTACATTTTTCAGGTCAGAGCCATTATTTGTTCATCTACTTTTCATCTAACTCAAACTGTCATCTCCAAAAATAAGAAACAATACAAGTAATAGTAGCAGTAACAGTTTTTCCTAAATCAATTTCTTTCAATATAAAACTTCTAAAACTTTAACAAAAACTGCAGGTGTGTGTCTGATCAATATTTGGTCAAATTAAACTTGCTCTTCATTATTCAGTGGGTAGACTATACAGAAATTTTACTCAATTAAAAGTAGCAATACTTTATAGTAATATTACTCAAGTCAAAGTAAAAACTATTCCTACAGTTTTTCCAGAAGGTTCCTCAAGCAAAATTGTAACTTGTTACAACCCAATTCTGCCAAATACGTTTTTACTTTTAATTGAGTAATTTGCTGGGAGGCTCATTTTTATTTTTACCTGAGTAAAAATATGTTGAAGTATTGCTACTCTTACTTGAGTACAATATTTGGCTTCTCTACCAACTTCTGAGTAAATGTATGAAACCACAATGTGTCTGCAGGTGTGTGTGTGTACCTGATCTTCCAGCCTGCAGACTGGCCTGGTAAAGGGAGTCCAGCTCGGACAGCTCGGCCTCTTCACGGTCACAGCAGAGATCGCCGTGCTGCCCTGGGGCATGCTGGGAGCTGTAGTGCCCTGGAGAAGACTGACAACTGTAGCTGCAGCTCTGACCAGGGTTCTGCGGCCTGATGGGAAAGCACCGGTCCGGGGGCGTGTCATATGGTGTTACCACGGCGTCCGGGCGGTCCAGGCTCCAGGAGGACCAGTGACGCGTGCTTCCATCGGCGAGGACGGCGTGCTGCTGCCACCCTCCATCGGGGGAATGTGGGCGGGGCGGCTGCCAGAGCGGGGTCAGGGGTTTCCTCTGCCCATAAGTTTCCGGAGGGGGCGACGGGGGTGGAGGGGGGTTGTGTGAGGAGTGTGAGGCGTGTGCGGTGTGTGTATCCCAGAGACGAAGAGGAAGTGAGGGTAGAGAGATGGCTAAGTGCTTTCCCAGGGGTCGGACACTCACTCCCCCGGCCTGCAGTAACTCGCACAGCCTCACCCCCGTCCCCTCACTCCCATCCTCACCTTCCTCACCAGCGCACCTGCCCTCCTCCTCCTCCTCCTCCTTCTCCTCACCCTGAACGGATGGGCTGCAGGGGTGACTGATGCTGAGGGTGAGCGTGGGTCGAAGGGGAGGGGGGCGGTAAGGCGGAGGAGGCGGGGGCGGGTTCTGACCCTGAGGACCGGCCCTGCTGCTCGTCGACTCATCCTCTTCCTCCTCCTGATTGGATGTCAGCAGTACTTGGATCGAGCCAGACTGTTCACTGGAGCACACAAGAGAGGGGAGGGGCTCCAGTCAGACAACTCAGAGCAGGAGGAGGAGAAAAAAAGAAAACAAAAAAACAGAGCAGCTTTGACGTCAGGTGAGTTACTGCATCGAGGGAAGGTCACAACAGCGGGGTAAACAAGCACAAACACACACTTACAGAACCAAACACACGGTGATGATGCCGCCTGCCGCAATGAGCCGTGCTGTTTATGAAGCACAAGCTGATGGATCAGTGTGTTCAGAGAAACCCTAACAGCAGATTCCACTTTATTAAAGCACTAATCTACATAAACCAACATGATAATTAACGAAGCTTCTGCTGCTCTAAACTTTGAACCATCACCAGATATTATTACTTTATTGATTTGCTTTCACTGATGTTTAAAGCATTTGATCTTCAACACCCTGCCAGAGTTTTAAAGTACCTATAATTTCTTCATGCATTACTTCCAGGCTTGCAGTCCTTTACAGAGACGTTAATCAATACTTCCCCAGGAATTATGAAGGTTTTTCAAAGTTTTTCTCTTTACTTCGGCTACTTTTTTGCTCATTTTCTGCCCAGTCCTCCTGCCTGATTGTGAATTTTAGTTAGCGATTAATCTACTGATCATTCTGATGATTAAAGCATGAATCAATTGGCAATCTACAGATTGTTCATTCAACCACTTAAGCCTTTTTTATGCAGTACTAGATATACATTAAAAGATGAAACTAAACAAATCATTTAAATCCTTTTTTAACATTTAACATTTAATATTTTATTTATGTGAAGACGAATCTATGCCACTTAAGGAGTTTTGGGTAAAATTAATTTTCAGACAAAGATGTTTTTGTCTTTAATGTGCAAAAAAAAAAAAAAATTAAATTAAATTAAATTTAAAAAAAAAAAAAAAAAAACAGATATTTTTGCACAGTTTTGGCTTAGATACTGCTCTGAATATATAGTTTTTCTGCGCTTGTATACTCCAGTTAACAATTAATCACTTACTAAACATGTTGATGATTATTTCAATAATGGATTCCTCACGATTGATCTGATTAATCGCTTCAGCCCTAATCAAGTAGTTTTTGCTTTAAAGCCGAAAAAAAGACAAGAATGAAATGAATAAAATATGAAGTTTAAAGCCAAATAAAATACAAATATGTGGAGAGTCCTGTCTTCAAAGACAGAAAACACTGAAAAGGACAAAAAAAAGAAAAAACTAAAAAATTGTCATTCTGGTTCAGAATAACTCTGGTTCTGTACTGAACTACCATTTTCTCTGTCACACTTTGTAGTCTTTGTTAATGATCATAGATTTAATTTGGAACAGGCTTCAAATTAAAAACACTCTCCATTCTTATCATCCACTAAAAGGAGATGAAACGTTGTTAGTGGAAAAACGCAATTTGACTTTTCTTTCCCACTAAACAGTGCTGTTGTCATGACAATCAATTTTACTGCAAAGTAATCAACTCTTTTATTAAATATTTTATTAATTTATGGAGAGGATTAAAGTAGTCTGAGTGACACCATTTTTAATTTTACTAATTTCCAGCTCAACCTTGTTTTTGCCAACAACAAGTTAAGTTCGGGTTTATTTATGCATGATATTTAAAAGCCGTTGAAAACTGAAGTAACCTACTGCAGGAAATGGTTGCAGATAAGCTGTAAGTTAAGTGACAATCTGATAAGTCGTTTGAGACAAAAAAGGGACATTTGAGTTTATTTAAGGATTTTTGGTACATCTTTCTCGATGTTACTTAAGCATTAGGTATATAAAGAATATAAATGTCAGTGATTTTGGCTCAATATTGGTTTTTATCTGTGTCTGCTGTTCAAATATATGTAATAAATGCCAATCAAAAAGTTTAAGATCCTCTTTGTGCCTAAATTACTCACAAAACTGTGAGGTTGAAATATGCTCACAAGCAAGTGAAGACCAAAGAAATGTCTGTAAAGAGTTGAACATTAGCGAATGTGCAAAGAAAGGTTTTATCCTTGCATCGAGTGCATTAGAGTACGTGTGAAAAGCAAGTCCGTAAATGTGATTATTTTATTTTGCCGTCACATGGCCTATGTGTCTTCAAGAGCGTGAGCGCCCCCACCCCCCATATTAACGCTTATGTCGCTTTTCAAGCCCTTGTAATTACGAAGAAGGCTCTGCAGCAGCAAGCTATAAATCAGAGGCTTATGTTGATCAATAGAGGAGAGGAGGAAGGTAATAAAAAAGGCTGAGTGCTGAGAGCTTTACTTCCACCTACTCCTTCCCTCCAGTTCCACTGGTAACAGATGGAGTCCCTTTTTTCCCCAGAAAGTTTCACTACAGTCTAAACAGAGCTGTAATGAAATGCAGACTAAAATCAATATTAACAAGTTAGCACATCCAGGCTTTATTTCCTCCGATGTGATTACAGAAAGTTAATTTGGCTCAGAGCAAAGGAAGATGCCTAATACATTTTCATGAGCACCCTTAGGGAAACTATTTTTGTAGTCCTGCACCATGGCTCGATTAGCTTCAGAAAAAGCGATTGAATGTAAAAGAAGGCGGAGATAAAGTTCACTGTAGATGCATGCAGACTCGGAAGTAGCTAACGCACTTGTTAGCTCTTTATGCTAGCAGCTACTTTGATGATTTTAATTCTTAGCTTTTTTCTGTTTTCAGGCTCAGTCAGATGTCAAGACTTCCCTAATTTATGTAGAGAGCAAGAAAGAGCAAAACTTTCAGACGATTACAGGAAGGATAAAAGAGGTACAGCAAGTCTCCTGGTTATATCCTCTTACAGCCTCCAGTGTTTGTTACAGAACGTGCTTGAATTGGAAATGTTGGCAACTTGTTACGAGATAAAGGCAACAATCTTCTACACTTTGCTGCTGTTTTAGTAATAATTGTATCTTTATCCATGCTAATCGTAAACAGACGATTCTGGGATCTGCTCCTGCTGTAAACAATTAATGACCGCTCACAGAAAGAATCATTACTATATGTTAAATGTAGTTGGATAAAATAATTATTTATAAACATCTGAGAGAATCAATGGCCTAACAAATAAGGTAACATTCACAGGAATATGATCAGATACTGGACTAAAAATGACAAAAAAAAAAAAAAAAAGCAGCCAAAGTCCAAAAAAACATAGAAAGCCTAAAGGAACATTAATGAGGAACATTTTAAGATGGTAAAAGTATGATTTGGACTCTGGATGCAAATGATCAAAAAGGACAGATAGCTCAGAATCTGAAAATGTCCTTTTTAATTATATTTGTGGTAATTTAGCAAAAAAAAACAAACTTTTTCCTAATTGCATCTTTTTTTTTTTAACTCTATGAGCAAATATAATGTCTACTTTGAAAGCTTTTAATTTCATAGATGATGAACTGACATACAGTATATTTGATAACATTTTGTTCACCTCTCAAACTAACATAATGAGAAATGACCAGACTGAATTACTGAAACACAGTTAGCATCAAAGATGAAGAAAACAAACCACAGCACAGGATGTTTGACTGCAGCTGCGAGACAGAAGCACAGTGACAGACTGCGGCTTTACAGTTCAGAGAAGGAAGGGTCAGCAGCGCTGAAAGAGCAGAGGGAAGCCTTGGTAGCGCACACAAACAACAATGCAGAAGAAGCAGTGAAGCACAGAGACGCAGAGAGCAACACCAACTCAGTTTTCATTCTCAACGGAAAAACACAGCAAAGCAGCTAAGCTTTTTACTGCATTGCAACAAATACACAAAGGGGACAAGAAGTTCCTCTGTAAAGTAACAAATGTGTGCTTGAGAACACACATTGAGACACACAAACAGCTGGAGGCGTTTGGGTGGGGGTCACAACAACACAGGTCAGCCAGAACTAATGGAGAACACCCAACAACGAGTTGAGATACAGAGGGTCAGTTTGAGCTGAGGAAACAGGGGGATTTTTATACAGGCAGCGCTGCGGACACATAAGGTGTGTGGGCGGTGAGGGACAGTTGTGGTACCTGCTAGGTCCCTGTGGGTGGGCGTTTCCCGTGTCCTGTTCCATTTCCTGTTCCTGCCTGCGTTTGATTGGGCCCCCAGTGCTCCTCATGCACGCAGCTACAGCCAATCCACTATGAGCGTTAGCCTCATGCAGGGGTCTGAGCACAGCTGAGGGTGTTAACAACAGGGGGGAGATAAAAGGGACAAAAGACAGAGAGATATAACGACAGAGTGGCAGCGAAAATGTAAAGAGAGCATAAAAGTAGTGGAAGAAGGTTAGGAGGAGAAAACAACGGAGACAGAGAAAAAAGTGTAGAAGAAGGAAAGTTTGTCTTTTGGAGGGCTGGGGGCCTGCATGCACTACACTGCAAAAACACCGAACCCTGCCAAGGATTTTCTGTGCTGTTTCTAGTTCAAATATCACCTAAAACAAGGCAAACATAACTTGCAGGCAATTTTTCAGCTGGCTTTTAGTCAATATTGATTAAAAAAAGGATTATTTCTATTTGCAGGTTACTTCACTTATGACATATCCAAAGATACTTGGGAAGGTTTTGTGTTTTTGCAATGTACACTCCCCTACTGAGAGCCTATTTGGACTTATCTTGAATAGAAATGTTAGCTAGCATGGCATGTTTTCATCCAACAAGCCCACAAACATCAGTGATCAAAGACATGTAAGCTGAAACTCTTACTGAGCCTAAAGCTGTGCGGTCTGCAGACATAGCAGTTAGTGCTTATTTTGCTCTGAAGCCACTGATAAAACATTTAGCAGTTGCTCAGATTCTGGTTCATTTTAAATTAATTTAGCAGCAGTGCAGTAGTTTGTTCCAAATGAACATTTCAGCTTCGGATAAAGATGTACTACAAATCAGACTCAATAATGAATAATGAATAAGTTATAAATATTTTTACTGTGGTTTACCAAAAAGATGTCTTACGAGCCTAAGGAAAGATAAATGTTTCACTGTTTATGTAGAATTAGTATTAACATGGAGGAAAAACATAAAATCTCCATAACTACTACTAATCTGAATGGTTAGTAGTACATAACCATTCAGATCTTGGCTTTTATGTGCCAAGAGAAGGCACATAAAAGCTAGTGGAGCAGTGCTTTCAGGTGATATTAATTTCACACTTCTGCTCAGGCGTCAGCCACTAAATCTGTACAAATCAGAAGAGGAAGATGGAAGTCGAGAAAACAAAAGCCGAAGCTGTTCGTCAAACAGGAGAGAAAAGCGCAACAAAAAAACCCACTGCTTCTTTCTCAGTGAGCCACTCTGAATTTAACGCCATTGTGAAAAATAAGCAATGATATAAAGTGCATGAGTCAGCAATTTGGTAATGTAGAGGTCTTTGAAATTCTAGCTGGAACTTTTTATCCCCTATGAAGTATTCTAGAATATTTTTTTTCTCATGATACAGCAGTATTAGTGTCCAGAAATTGTAATTCAAATCTGTCAAAGCAGATCCGAAAGCACCGCAGCCTCAGCCAAGTGAACATGCTAACGCAACAAATGTATGCAGGCAGTAATGTGAGTAACCAACTTTATGTTTTTTAATGCAGGTAATCATTTCTTAGCCATGCAGCGATTTGTGTCACAAAGTTTGAGAGACTGGTAGGAAAAAAAGTGAATCTGAGTAAGGTTTAAAACTAAACCACAGAACTGAGATTGTAAGAAAATCAAGACATATGACTTTATGTTTGATGCATCCAAAACTTCTGTTTTAATTTGACTGGATCTCATTACATACCGACTAATCTAGATATTATAGATCTTCCTTATTAAACAGTAACTAGCCTTTGTCATTTGGCACTAATAAATTAAGTAAATAAATTCCATTTGGGGATCCTCAGGGACCCATTATGAGAATACTGGTTTTCAGTATCAACATGCTCCCCTTATTTCTTACCTAAATACACTGATGACCCGTTGGAATATATTTTTGAAACCTATCTAATCTTATATTTCTGAAAATAAGAGTAACCACATTAGTCTTCTTTTTACTTCAATATTTATGTTTGCTCTTTGTTATTGTTCTTCCTTTATTATCCATGTTGTATTTTAATTGGGTTTTGATTTCTGTAGTTTAGAGTTGTAACTGTCGGTGTGTTGCTGCCGCTCTTGGCCAAGTCTCTCCTCAAAGAGAGATTTTTAATCTCACAGAGACATTAAATAAAGGTTAAATAAAGTCTAATATTAAATCAGTCAACTCCCATATCTAATTGGCTGCCAGTTTAAAGGCTTTCCTGATAAATTAGGACATGGTGAAACTTGTGCATGCTTTTTCAGTAGGTTAGATCATTTAAATGTTGTATAAGTAGATATTTATCAGGAAAAGCTATAAATCACTGAAGGCTCTTGGATTAAAACCATCTTAGAGTTGAATATCGGTTCTGAACCGTCTATATGCCTCGGGTCATCTGAGACTTTTGGACCCAGTATTTCCAGAACCAAAACAGAGGAAGAAACCACATTTAGTTTCTATGTTCCTCAGCTCTGGAGCAAACTGTCTAAATTTTGAAATGTTCAGAAAATGTCAAGACTTAAGATACTCTAAACACAGCCTTCCCATAAAGATCAAATTTATTCAATCTTTCTCATCTTAATTATCTACATGTTAAAATGTTTTTCTGTTTTTTTAATATATATTGTTTATATTTAGTGCATTTTTTTTTTTCTGTTAAGAATTTAACTTGAATCATGCAATACAAATGAACTTTGCCGTAATGAATCCACTTTTTTTTTTTAAAAATCTAAATTTTTAAATTTAAACAATAAACATTAGATTTGTTTGCAATTTGCTAATTTGCATGGAAAAAGTGAACCCAACACCAACGTAAATGCTATTAATCTGCAGCCCATCTGTTGATTTGAGTGGTTTACTGGCCGGCGTCGTCCTGTTGATGCATTGCTGCTGCAGGACTGTGGCATTTTAACATCCTTGCTGCTAAGGGAGGAATAATGGAGGCTTGATGATGGCTCTGCCTTAAAGTATGATATTAGATTAAAGTCTGGCTCAGTCGATACGGATGTGTCGAACGCGAATTCTGTTACATAACTGCGCTGATAGGAATGCCATCCGTTTGTTCACAACTTGTCCTTTCCATTCATTAAGGCTGCCTGTCCTGAACTGTAGTGTGTGTGTGGGCGTGTGTGTGTATAGTACCAGGTGCATAAGCCTGAACACACTGCTGCACCCGCAGTAGGACAGACATGACAAACATGACAAACAGGAATGTATTAAGTAAATCTTAAGCTGTTGTAAGTTTTATATGGTTAAAATGGTTAAGACACCAAGATTCAAATTTACAAGGTGAGAAACGACGGTTACACTGATGACCCGTTGGAATACATTTTTGAAACCTATCTAATCTTAAATTTTTGAAAATAAGAGTTACCACTTTTACTGAATTTATCCTTCAGTAAAAGTTGTTATCATAACAGGCCTAATTATACCATCCCAATTAAAAAAGATGTTTTAATATAGTTTTAACATCTAAAACACATAAAAAATTAGGTGTAGTTTTTTTAATAGTTTTTTTTTAGTGGTTTTATAGTTTTTAATCGTTAAATGATTTTTTATTGACATGATATAATAGTGCTTCACTTTTTAAAACTGATATTTACTCGTTTTTATCTCCAGCAGGATTTACAGCTAGAAATAACCAAATGTGAACAAACATGAACATTAATGATGCCATAATACAAAGGAAGGTAGTTTTAGGAAAGTCCAGTGGTAAAATTAAATACAGCTCAGGGAGGCAATAATTTGAGAGCAGAACAAGTGATCAAAGTAGAGTTATGACACTGGACTGCCATAACCTGGAGAGCCCTCAATGAGATTTCTGTTGCTATTTCGATGTCAATAAGGAGTGACCGACCCCTGTATTAAACACACTGCAAACACTGGGAGAGAATAATGATAATGGAGTCGGGATCTGATTTAGAAACCCCAACATTTCAGGCAAAGAAGGAGATATTTATCCAGGGAAATATCTAAAACTATTGTTGCTAATTTTATTTCATATTGTTTGCCTTTTACTTTCAATAAACCTTCCTAAGGGGCTGCATAGTGGCGCAGTTGGTAGCACTGTTGCCTTGCAGCAAGAAGGTTCTGGGTTCAATTCCTTGCCCGGGGTCTTTCTGCACGGAGTTTGCATGTTCTCCCTGTGCGTGCGTGTGTTCTTTCCAGGTTCTCCGACTTCCTCCCACAGTCCAAAAACATGACTGTCAGGTTAATCGGTCTTTCCAAATTCTCCCTAGGTGTGTGTGTGTGTGTGTGTGTGTGTGTGTATGGTTGTTTGTCATGTCTGTCTCTGTGTTGCCCTGCGACAGACAGACCTGTCCAGGGTGACCCCGCCTCTCGCCCGGAACGCAGCTGGAGAGACACCAGCAACACCCGACCCCATTAGGGACAAGGGTGAATGAAAATGGATGGATGGATTGATGGATAAACCTTCCTAATGGGTATTTCTAATTTGATTTAATGGCTCTAAGAACAGGACAGAGCTAAAACAAGTAGTGGTTTTAGCTCTTTAGCAAATAATGGTTGTGGTTTCTAGTGTACATTGAGCATTTAATTAATTAAGTATTCATATTTAAATCCTCTTTTACCCTTGAATTCTCATTTATCAAATTGACAAGCCCAAAAACTGAGCACTTTGGAAAGTGTTGGTAAAAATATCAGTTTTAAGTTCACATAAAGTGTGGAAACCAAGGCCATTTTTGTAAGAACTTAAACAGCAAGTTGGACCTCAAGTAAGATGCTTTACATACTGTGGTTGTCTGATAAATCCCAAAGTTAGGCCTGTAAACTGACTTTATCTCTACGTTTTCTTATTAAATCAAAGTTAAGTATTAGCATTAGCATTAAATCAGTAATGCAGCTTAGAATTAGGGTTACAGATTTTTTAGTTAAATTCAATTTCTTCTGATTTAGTGAATCAGTAAGGAATATATATGGCCTAGACACTAACCGTTTTTTTTATTGTATGGTTGTCATTTACAATTTTTACGTATTAAATTTATATATTAATTTCTTTATGCTTTTAAGCTTAATGTACATTGTTTCCTGGAACAACATACAATTGATTTTGATTATTATGAAGGTAATTGAATCATTCTATGTAAAGCATGTACTGCAACACCAAATGTTCAAGGCGTAGCCTGAGTAATTGATTTAAAAGTAAGGTAGTAGTATCAAAATCAATACAACATTAACTTACCCAGCTGTGTTTTACAATGCATTATCTTTCTGCATCAGGTTGTACATTCTTTCCACTTGGTAAATTCCTTCAAATCGATACCACCACATTTTTCCTACAACTTTGTGGTCGCTGAGTTCAAAATAAATTAACAGAGTGGCTATTATTACGCTGGAATCGTTGTGTCCTTCTGGGTCACAAAGGAAATTATACTACTATTGCAATAAGTTGTTTATCATTCCTCTCTGATTTGATGGAAGTTTACCCAAGAACGTAAAATTACTGAAGCCATGAATCACACTCTGAGGCCTTGTTTTCCACTGAGGGTTGGTGCACTATTTGGAAGGACCGTTAGTATTCTGTATAACTTGATTGAGAAATTGGGAATTTGAAATTAAATGGGATTTGAAATATGAATAATAAAGACAATATTTGAACACTTTTCTTCTCATTAAAGGTCTTGTAGCAATTAGCTAAAAATTATTGACTGTAGTTTTCTTTAGGGATGGGCGATGTAGACTTCGAGTTTTATCATGATATTTTGTGATGATAAAAACTCTTTATTCTTTTTGTAGGAAGGAACATGGCTGTGACTGCATGACACAGTAATCCTGGCCACACCAACACAAATAAAGTTGCTGAATAACATATCCATTTGTTATATGATTCTTTACGACACCAGGCACATAAAGAAATGTGATTTATATTTAAACAAAATTTCAAAGTTATTGATGCTCTAATTGCACAAACAGTAGAGAAAATACTCAAATTAATAATCCTGTCAATATTTTTGTAGAAGGTTAAACTTCATTAATTGGAATTCATTGATTTATTCATACAACAATAAATAATTATTTTTATGATAAGAAATTCATCATGACAAATGATAAATAAATGCTCACACCTAGTTTGATTTTTTTTTGGCTACATGGAAAAAGCAAAAATACCACAAAGAGACAGATGGAGCCCAAAAATTTATGGTGCATTTACAAATCAGGATAAGATGAGAGTTTGAAATCATCCATTTATGGTGAAAAAATCCTTTTGCAGCTCACTGATAGCGTTTTGTGGTGACTTACTGCAATGTACTTACCGTCCACCTATGGGGTACTTACAAAGTACTTACTTAAAGTGGACCTATTGTACAAAATTCACAATTTACATGTTTTTCTACTTCCATTTGGGTAACACCTGCTTCTAAAAACAGTTCAAGCGCTTAAAAAACAAACAAACATCCAGCCGTTGTTCAGCAATAAGTTTAGATTTTTTGGTGTCTTAAAAATCAGCCATTTCAACAGCTTCCCGATTGTTAAGTTACAATTCATGGGTACTGCGCCATTACCTAGCAACCCAAGCGAAGCTCCAGCACATTTGGTCAGCTGGTTTCACAGCTGTGTGCGCTGTACAATGGCTGCTGGAAAAGACAAGTGTTTTGTTGTTGACTCACCATCAAGAAACCACTTGCTACATTCTTGTTGGTTGCACTGTTCAAAAATCTGTGGTTGTATTGTAATTACACAACTGTTTGGAGTCATTTTCACTTGGGCATGTAAATGTTGAGTTAGGGGGAGTGGCTAACAACAGCTTATTTGGATTTAAAGAGACAAGAGTCTCTAAAATAGCTCACAATGACAGGAACTCAAAATAGCTAAACCTGACCAGACTAAAATCCTATTATCCAAGAATTATTTTGAGCAAAAAATGTTTTGTACCACCCAGAGATCTATGCTAACCTGTTCAAGGAAGCATAATAGGTCACCTGTAAGTACAGAAAAGTTGAGTCATGCTCTAATCTTTGTTTTGTCCGTACCCTGGTGTTGTAGCTGGTCCAGGTCCATGAACTTGCTGGGTCTGGGGTTGAACCCCTTGGCTGCCTCCCGCTCCGCCTCCTTCCGCTTCTGCTGCTCCTGCTGGCGGGCTCTCCTCGCCACCTCCTCCTGCAGCTCATCCAGCTCACTGCGCCCAGAGCCTGAGAACAGAATAACATTGAATAAACAACTGGTTGCACCTAAAGAAGCTGCGTGTAACTGCATGTATGAGGGCAGACCTGTGTCAGAGCTGCTGACCCAGTAGGGATGTGGCAGCTCCTGCATAATAGCACCACTGCTTTTTGACTTGGGCACCGAACGCCATGAAGGGCCAGACATCAGCACCCGTTTTTGTTGCCCCACCTCCCTGTTGGGAGGCAGAAAGGATGAATATAGCAAGAAATACAGGCGTAAAAGGGGAAAATGCTGATAAATGAGACAATTCAAGCAGATTAATGTGTTTGGGGTTTAATTGTTTGTTACGGAGCACCTCTTTTGGATCATTTGTTCTTGTTAGTGTCACATTTATGTTTCATGTTGATAAATTGCAATTGGACAGAAAAGAAGCAAGGGAATCCACAAGAGGGAAACATGATGGACAACAGTAGCTGAGAGCCAGAGACAGTAATTGGTATTTGTGCGTGTCGTACCTGTCAGGGCTGCTGCTGTTCCTCTCGCTGCTTTCGTAGCCACTCTCCATTCTCTGAATCAGACGTGGCTGGTGCTCCACCCCTCTCAGAGGTGGAGGAGCAGGAGGACCCATAGTCCGTCCACCGCTTGAAGACCTGGGCTGCCCAATCAGCCCAAACCCGACCTCCCCGGTCTCCCCCCGTTCCACGTCCTCCAGTCCAGGTTGTGTGGCAGCTCCCACAAAGGGGAGAGGTTGCTGGGGCTCAGCGGGGAGAGACGGGCCGGGTGCAGCACAGTAGCCCAGCTGGGAGTCTCTTTTTCGGGTGAAGATGCTGTCGATGTTCAGGGCCTCTCTCCTGGGCCTCCAGGTTGGCCGGTAGCGGCTTCCAGAGGAACTAGAGCAAACGATGTGGATGATTAGAAGTGTGAGGTTTAATCTAAGGGTTCCGTTAGAAAAATGTGTTTGTTAAAAAGAACAACCAGGATAGAAATCACAGGAATTATGCACTCTGTAGAAAATGCAATGAGTTACACAGTTCGTAGGTCAAAGGATTCTCTGACAAACAAAGGAAATAATCTTGCTTATGTAAATTTTCTACATGCTTTTCAAAATGTAAGGTGATGCTTTCGCAACCCCAAAATAGAAATGTTGGTTCCTTATTTTTGCAAACAGTCCTTGTCTCAATTAGGAAATGAATTTATGTTTTTCTACAAACTAGAAATCACTTGTGTCAAACTGAAGACAAATGAGGTAAAAGTAAAAACTATTACAGTTAAGACTTTTTATATGTCAAGCTGTGTCAAGGTTCTAACTTCCGGCTTATCTGGTATGCATGTTTGGACGGATGAAAAATATATCAATCACATTTCAGACTTTTCCAGGCCATGTAGGAACTCGTGAGCATAATCTTTAAGCATTAATAAGCATTTATGCAATACTGCTTCATTAATATGGTTCAAAGAATTGACGAATTACATAAAACCTGATGAGTATGAGTGCATATTTGAAGAGAGACTCAAAGTTCACATCTATATTCAGAATCCAAATGCTAATGCAGGCGTGGGCAGTGAGGAGGAGGTAATTAAACTGCAGAGAACAAGCAGCAGAACAGCAATTACTTCATAAAAAGAGCCATATGTTGGATATGTTGGATATTTTCACATATCATTGGACTGTAACTTTATTTATTTGTTTGCTTCATTTCTTGCTTTTCAAGACATTCTGATACAGGTCACTGTAAAACCACGAAGAAATATTTGAGATATTTAATCATCATACAACAAAAAGCATACATTTAAAGGTGAAAACATCTTTACTGCCCTATGTTTAAATTAATATAATCATGTTATATTACATGTCAATGCAACTTTTAAGATGAAAATGAAGTATTGCATCAAATATATTAAACTATCAAATAATTAACCAGACAAACTGAGGAGGCAGGAAAGACTTGCTGTTGAAAAATGTATGATTTAGTTATGCTATAAACTTTGAATTATCATAAAAAGTAATTGAAACAGCCATAACATATTACTTAGTAGTTATTTGCTATTTTTAGTACCATAATGAGTACATATAACTTATGATTTCTGTTCAGATCTGCGGCATTATGAAAGCAAAAGCCATCTTTCCACAAATCAAGGCTTTAGCTACTGGATGTTGTCGTTACCTTGTTGCTAACAGAAGATGGCATATTCATTTTAAAATATTCAAGGTGAAAACAAGTCAATAAATGTTACAGATAACGAAAATAAAAATTGTGATATTCAGTATGTCTGAGGCCATGGTTCATGTTTAAGTATCTCAGTGTCTTGTTGGAAGAAAGCGGCTGGATATGGATTGAATATCCAAGATTTTATATTATTTTAGCAGCAGGAGGAATAATTATTGCTTTTCCACTTGACATAAAACCAAGATCATAAATGCTTTCTTTTAAATGTTTGCAGAAAAACATCAAATTATGAATCAGACTGGCTCATGTTTAGAGTGTACAGCTTCACACATATGTGCTTTATTTTTAGAACATTTCAAGTATTACTTGTTACCTAGCTACAGGAAAGGTTTAAGGTGTGTTATTATTTTTTTTTAAAAAAACTTTCTCTTCCTCAGCAGAAATCACACTCTAAGCACTCTACTGCTCTTTAAACCCTGACAAGCACCTGAAAAGTTTTTTTGTTTGAATAAAATTAAGCTATTTTATTATATTTATTTTCTGCTCTTTTGCAAAAAAAAAAAAGTACAGTAAGATTTGATTTAGTCTTTGTAAATCTGTTTAGTTGCAGGAAGTTTTCTTTAGGTCCAAAAAATGGGAGAAGAATCATAACTTTGCACCTCCTTTTTTAAAAACTTTGGCAGCGACTGCTCTTCATGTTCACATTTCAGGACTGTGTCCTACAAATACAGTTTAACTATTTTTCTGGTTAATTAGATGTAATGTAATTGATAGCCGATGCAAGGAAAACAGAAGTGTACTGAATGCTGAAATTAATTTAAAAGGTACTTTAGCATGTTATAAGTTTACAACTTACATTTGTTTGCCTTTCAGTAGAAATCCCAAGGATAAATGTCACCTTATATGTAGAAAAATTTTAAATGATTTACTTTGGTCTCATCCTATTGCATCACAAAAACCTTTTAATACCCATTGTGATGGTAAAATATCTTAAATTGAACAATTTAACACTTTTAAAGTGTTTTTTATGATTGTTAAAGACATGCAAATCAAATAGAAAATATCATAATAGAGAAAATGTTGTTTCCATGCAGAGCATTTTAGTCCCAAAGCACAGAAGCAACAGCGAGGCTCTGATCCCAGAGAGATAGTGAAAAACCTGAGATTACGCGTAAGAATTAAATCAAAATAGCCTGCCTTACCTGGATTTGCTCTCACTGCTCGTGCTTTCATCCTCCCAGTGGGGGCCCCCAGCCCCGCCCTCGCAGCCCCCGACTCCCGAAGAAGACGAGGAGGAAAGGGGGCGAGAGGATGAGGAGGAGGAGGTGAGGGGCCTGCGTGAAGACAGGAGGAAGACTGCCGTCTCCTGCAGGGGAGGAGAGGGGTGGCAGGTTGGAGCCTCCACTGCTGACTCTGAGCGTGGGAGAAAAGGGAGGGAAGGAGGAGCAAATAAAACCAATAAGAGTTTTATTTATCCCACAG
The DNA here is from genome assembly GCA_903067055.1 of Poeciliopsis paucimaculata. NCBI lineage: Eukaryota > Metazoa > Chordata > Actinopteri > Cyprinodontiformes > Poeciliidae > Poeciliopsis > Poeciliopsis paucimaculata. The sequence goes on from CAEGAD010023535.1 coordinate 22,260, forward strand.
GGAGTAATTATGCAGGCAGCAGTGCAAATAAATGTGGGAATTTACACCAATGAGCTACACAACCTGAAGAATCTGCAGTGACGATAGAGAAGAAGAAGAACACAATCTGACCTTTGTTTGCTCTTAACTAAATCCACAATGCAATGTGTGTTATTTCAATATGTTAACCCAAACAGCAGCTTATTCAAATTGTCATGCACAGAATGCTAAAATATTAATAACTTTTTTAAAAGACTTTTTTCCATTTTCTCACATTACAACTTGAAACCTTGATGTACTTTAATAAAACAACAGAGCAACTGCACCACATAGTAATGTGATTTTTCTGCTAAAGGGGACCTATTATGCAAAATTAACATTTATCACATTTTCATACTTCCATTTGGGTCTTAACTGCTTCTAAAAACAGCCCAAGTGCTTAAGAAAAAAAAACATCCAGCCAATTTTTCAAAAAGTTTTTGTTTTCGGTGTCTTGAAAATGAGCTCTTATGAGCTCCAACACGTTTGGTCATCTGGTTTTACTTCTGTTACAATGGATGCTGGCAAAGTGTTTTGTTGTTGACTCACCATCCAGAAACCGCTAGGTGTATTCTTTTTGGTTGTGCAGGAAGCTCTACCAATGCTTTTCAAAGATATAGGGTTGTATAATTGCGCATCTGTTTGCAGCCATTTTTCTTAAAAGTGTTGGAGGATGTGGCCAGCAGCATCTTGTTTGGATTTAAAGTGACAGAAGACCTGACAGAACTGAGCAGACTAAAATCTCATCATGTAGGAATAATTGTGTGCAAAATAATGCAATGAACATGTTTTCATGTTGCCTTTCATGCATCCTAACTTGTTCAAGGAAGCATAACTGGTCACCTTGAAAAACTGAAAAACCGAAATGCATTACTTTGTGTTAGACTACCACATAAGTGAAGTACAGTAAAGTTTGTGTTTGTAAAATCACAAAATGGGAAAAAGTGGAAGATCTCCTGACTCTAGAGTCAATAGGGTAAGTCTTGAAATTATTGTAAGGGCAAATGATTTCTATGGATGATGAGATTTTAACCCAAAAGATACTGAGTACAAATACAAAGAGATTCTGAGAGAGATAACATGCCTCTATCTTTGTAGTTTTACCTCCAGCGTCAGCACCGAGCGGCGGCGAGTCGTAGTTACAGACCACTGTGGTCTGGGATTCGCTGGAGAGCCGGCTGCCCGTGGACTGGTGCAGGGGTCGGCTGCGGGACGTGCGGTGGCTCGAGCTGTCCGTTGACGAGTCGGTGCGTGTGTCGCTGGATATCGATGGCTCCCGACCTGAAAGACAAAGGAGAGACCACCACTTTCAGGTACTACTGCACACCGACAAGCCCAGCCTCCAGCAGGAAACACATGCAGAGGTTAGACTATAGCACTGAAGGTCAGAGCATTTACAGCTAAATCATCTCATGCAAGCAGCTGATACAGGCTAAATAATCCCACCCAATGTGGAACAGGGTGTTAGTCTTTGCTGTACCTGAGTCCTCACTGTCGTAACCAGCCTTGCTGCTGCAGTGCTGGAGCTCCAGCTGTGGGTTGGAGCCAGTACAAGGGTTGGGGCTCTCCTGCAGTATCACTGGCGTCCCACGGGGGTCAGCGTAGAGCAGCAGCAGGGGCTGGTAGTGGCCTTTAATACAGCGAGACACTACGTCCTTCCACTTTGGGCCGATCTGGAGATGCAGCAGGGGAGCATATGCGCCAAAGGAGAGACAGACATAGATAAGGTAGGAATACATCTGTCTGCATTCGAGTAGAACTTTGTGCAAAAGCGAAAATTAGAAGGTCAAACAGAGTCTGTGCTGACGTGTGTCCAGGAAGATTTAATCATAATGTCACTCTGTCATTAGCTCAATCATCTAATGTGATAAACAGTGTGAAGTGTGACTGATAAAAGAGTCAAGGACGTCTCCATTTGCGCTAAAACTCTTGCTCAAATTAACTCGCAAAATATTAGAACAGGTGCAAAGCCTAGATTACAAAAGCTAAGCTTAAAATAAATCCCCAAAATAAAACTCCACCACCATTTTTTTCTCTCAGGTTCCTCAGTAAAGCAAAAAGCCGGGCCATGCAGCACTCCAACTAAGACACAGCAGAGTTTCTGTCCTTTCTGCTCTCACCGGCTCTGCTGAGGATGCAGCAGATGCCATACTGTGCAGCCTCCTCACTCTGCACCATGAGAACACCCTCCCAAAAGAAAGACAAAAACGGTCTCACCTCTTTGACGTGGGCGTCGTCAAAGTACATCCACTTGCGTATCTTGGTCTGGAAGAAGAAGGTGGAGTAATGCTTGCCGTAGTAGCACACCATGCCCACCAAATAGAGCTCCGCCTGGCGAGCCCTTTCCTCTGTCACACGGTAGAACAACTACGGAGAGAGATAGAGGAAGAGGCGGAGCAGGAGGGAGCAGACAGGAAGGGAGGGGGGACATCAAGGGAGAGGTGTGCCGTAGCAGGAGGGGTGGCAGGGAGGGATTGAGGGGACAGGAGTTAATATGAAAACAAGGACATTTTGCTCACCTAATAGATGGATTGCATCTGAGAAGTTTCTTGCAAACTGTACAAAAACTGAACCGTGCAAAACGACGCAAGCTGCAGCTTTTAAAGCAGAGTGGATGCGCATAACTGGAACATGACCTTCTGAAGTTGTGTGTTTTTTTTCCTTCCACTCACAAATATGCACTACTTTGTGCTGCACACTTTGGGTGCATTCACATCAGTCCTGTTTGGTGCGCTTTAACTCAAGTCTAGTTGGTTTGTCTAGAAAGTCCGCTTTGTTTGCGCAATCCAACTCTGATGCAGACCAAAAAAGTGAACTGTGTCAATCTCGGGTCGGTTTAAGTGAACACTGGCGCAGTTTGAATGCAAGTGACCAGAGACCGCTACAAAAGCAGGAAGTGAACTACAGCACAGAGCATTCTGGGTAAATATAACCAAAACAAACGTGAGTGTCTAAGGCTAATGCTCGTGGTATGTTGACAAAGACAGAAGAGAAAATCCTACAACTGCTAAAATCTGACACTACTCCATTTTTGTTTGTAAAGATGGAAGTTGCGCTCATGTCTTCTGCGGTTTTCAAGAGCGACTGATTTTCTTCAGTCGCTCTTGGTGCCACGGCGAGGGAGGAACAAGTTTGGATTGTTTGACGGAGCAGTGTGAAAGCAAACCGCACGAGCTGAAAATGTAGCAAAAGTTGCAATTTAGTTTACCGGGCCTGACATTCTGGCAGTCTGAATATCAGGTGCTAAAACAGCCTCTCGTTAAATGAAGGTGCAATGGCAGAGAACAGCAGTCTGTTCTTCACAAATAGACAAGGTCTACCATTGGTATGCAGATAAACATTTCAAAATTGGGAATAGGAATGGCATATCATTGCATCACATCTATCATTCTCTAAGAATTTTAGGATCTTTGGCCATTTTATCTGCATCTACTGCAGTGAGACTCCATCCAAACGGTTGAAAATCTTATTAGCATTCAAAGTGTAATTTAGAGTTCTTGTGATTGCTATATGTATTTGCACTTTCCTTTTTACCTCTGGGAATGAACTAGTTTTAGATCTATGAGGTAATTCCCTCCTTTAAATCTGAAGAGGGTCAGCCCAGAGTCTATTTGACTGCATCAGTCAGCATTTACCATCCTCCTGAAAGATGACTGGTCAGCAAGTTTATTTGTGAATTGGTGAATGGTTCGTTCGAATTTTTTTTGTATGGTACTTCCATATTTTAATACAAACTATCTGGTACAACGGCAAATTATGGCCACTGTAGACAGAAAAAAGGAGTACATTTGTACATATGTAGAAACTGTGAAAGTTCCTAGAAATAAATTTGAAATTTTTGACTTTCAAAAATCATAATTCTTTGAAATTGTCTGATTTTTTTTCTAGAAAATTGATGGATTAATCTAAAAATTTCAGAGTTATTTTGGCAAATCTACAATGGCCCTGATGCCGTCGTACTTTGTTGCTCTGATAAAGGCCTCAAGCTGAAACTTGTTCACCTCCAGTTCCATTGACTTCACAAAAGTCTGGTTAGTAGCTTTTAATAGTACTGTCATATATCCTGAATACACAGGCTGCAAGCTTCAGTTCTGCAACTCATTAGTGCTTGAAAGGTCAAAAAATAATTTTCACAGTGCAAATCAATCTTTTTCCTGGCAAACCCTGGAGAAGTCACTTTGCAAGAACAGAGTGGAGCTAAGACTTTACCAGCTGCACCCAGAATGCTTTCTCCTTCTTTTTGCTAGATGACTCATAGTAATAATGGATAATCAAAAATCTATTTAATATGGTAGACTATTTGTTTCAGATGCAAAACGATCCAATCTAAAGAATAAAAGAGCATAGAAGTGTTTTTGGGAAACAGGTGCAGAAGACAGGCAGACTGTGGCGGGAGGAGAAGGGAAACGAGAGGCAGATGGATTCCCTTTTAACTGCTAAACATAAGAGAGAAATTCAATAGATGATTCCTCAGATTTGTACCCAACTGCTAGGTTTCATCCCGTAACCGCAGGATGAAAACGAGGGAAGCGAGGAGAGACAGAATATGAAGGAGGAGGAAAAAACTTGACTCACTAAAACACATATTCATGTTGACTAATCCATTATTCATACATATCATTTCAGAATGCTGCTGGAGACGTTGCTGCTGCATTAAAATGCATCAGCATTACTCAGGTATGACACGGAGTATCAGAGGTCAAACATGCGAGGTGAGTGGGTGTTTGAGAGCAGAGCAAAAACCCACAGGAAAAAAAGATGTTTAAAATTACGGCGTTTTTCTGCATGTTTCTTCATTCGCCAGTTTTCCAGTTGGTTGAAAGAGACTGACCCTGCACATCCATGACTTAAAATCTGTGTATTTATTTATCAATGTAGGGTTTTATGCACTGCAAAAACACAAAATCTTACCAAGTGTTTTTAGTCTTGTTTCTAGGGCAAATCTCTTACTACACTTGAAATAAGACAAACTCACAAGTAACTTTTAAGCACAAACATAGGAGCTTGTTTTAAGTCAGTAATTCCCTACTGATGAAAAATTACTAGCTATATGTGAAATAACCTGCCAGTTGAACAAGACATATTACAATGTATAATATGGAGAAAAAAAAAAACAGTCACACAGTGTAAAAAGCACCGTCTCCAATTGCCACACACTGCCAGTCAGCTGCCTGAGAGAAGAGTACAGCACCTTTATCCAGTTTATACAATAATTTGGCTGTTATTGACTATCTCAGCATCAGTGGGAATAATTGTTGTTTTTTATTTAAAATAAAAGCAATTAAATCACATTGCATGGTTTTCTTTTACATCTGTGTGCAAAAGATTGTGGAAGCATGGTATTTTTACTCAAGGTTATCATACAGGGAGAATCTTGAACACCAGCTGCAGCATGATTTTTACATTTGTGTTTATATTTGTAGGTTATGATCATTCAGTTGCCTATTAGCTTAGTAGAGTTTATAAATCAGAACAACCAATCAGCCTCAGACTGAACAACAGTGTAAAAAAGAAACTATATTAGTTTCAAATAAACATAACCTTTAAAGATTTAAGTGTGTTTTGTTTTCTTAAATGTTTGTGCTGCTCGCTTTTACTATAAGCAGAAAAACTAATTTGCACAAAATACCTCCTGTTCAAAAGTTTGACTGATCTAGCTTCAGAATGAAAAACTATAATTATTTATAAACCTTATGTTACCGGCTTAAAACTTGACTGTTTCTAAAGTCTTTTGTGTTTTGCAATAAATCCCACCAAGTGTTCATTTTTGCTGCCATATGTGACATTAATTTCATTGCCATCCAGTATTTATTTATTTATTTTTATCAATATTTCGGGGTTTTTTATCAACGGGATAAAGTTCTTGCTTACTTTATCAGAAAGTGAAATCCATTTTAGAGAAGCACAGAGATATACTTAAATCTCTACAGTTTGGTTCTCTCACAACCCATAGCATAGCTTTAAAAGAACATTTATCATCATTTTAAAGCCTTTCCTTTTCAGCTTTGCTTAGTAATATAGTTTATGGTAGTTATATTAAATTATTAGACAGAAATAGAGAAATATGGACACAGATAAAACTTAAAGAATGATGATTTGGAGCACCAAATATCATCAGAAATGGTGACAGCATTCAGTTTCTCTCATGAGGGTTTATAGCTGCTCTCCGCAATAATCTAAAATACCATTCTAAGAGCAAAAACTGTTTTGCCACTGAAATACTAAAAAAAACAAAAAACATCTGGAGCTAGTTTTGTACATTTTTTTACACTAAAAAAGTACCTAAAGCTAATGCAACATGTGTTGTATGAAAGATAGGAAAATATTTTGTGTTAGACAAAAAGGTTGCTACTGCTAATGATTGATAAAGAAAATAATTTTCCTAAACTTTATGCTCACAAACATACAAGAAAAAAACATGTAAGAGAAAATAATAGTCGTATAGCACAACTTTATTCTCATATTATTGATCTTGTATTATTTTAACTTTATTGTCATTTGGCCTTATTCTTTTAAAATATTGATTATTTTTGTAATACAATTTCATTGTCATAACATATGGCTTTTCTTATTGTCATAACTTTTGTTATGACTTTTGTCTAACTACTGCATTGTACTTTTGTTTCAGAAATATGTTTTAAAACTATGATGATTTGCAAGACAGGGCAAAGGACAATCTATTTATTTCATGTCAGTTTTTTATATTTCTGGCCCTGAAGTATGATGATGCATGTACTTTAACCCCCCAAAAAATGTTTTATTTATTTCATTCAGAGGCCAAAATTCAGCTCCAGAAAGGGTCATCAATTACACCAATGCAAAGATCTCCCTATGCTGCAATCAAAGTGTTTATGAATATAAATTAGAAAGATGGTGCATATTTTGGAAAAACATCCAGAATCTTTACACAGAAATCTGTTTGCAGATTGTAAAGCAGCTAAAACTTCGATGGTTCATTTCTACTGCAGTCAAACACAAACACAGCCTTAAACCTACAGCTACAGACATTAATATGCCTGACTCGCATTCACAAATTGCTGTGTTTTTGCATTTCTACTGTAGTATTAGACACACGTATCTATCAGCTTGCATGCATTTGCTTATGTGGCCACATGGGCATTACGTTAATAGTTATTGGAGAGAACAAAATGTGTGCAACATGCTGTGTGAGCCTCTTACATCTCCCAGACGCAGGCAGGTTCCCAGGCTGTGGATGACGTCCTCTGCTAGGTCAGAGTGGTCCGAGTCCCACACCAGCCCGATGGACACGATTTCTGGTGAGTTCATTAGAACCCGGCGGATACGCAGCACCTCCCCACAGTTACTCTGCGACGAAGAGAGAAAGGATTCATTTATCACGGTAAAAAAGAAGGCTTGTACTTTTTGTAGATACAGGAGCATTGAAAAAAACTTTACTATCAAAACAGAAATAAAGGTTGAAACTCATAGAGTCTGTAGACGCAGAGTGATATATTTGGAGAATATGTTAATCAAAGACAAAAATGTCAGTTTCTTAAAAAGTATATATATTACATAAGACCAATAAAACATGATCTTTAGCAAACCTACCATACACTGCCTGGTCAAATAAAAGCCACCACCTGCATTTGACCAAGCAAATCCCTCACTGCATGGGCGATTATCTTTTAGCTGCAACAGCTGCAATGAGTAGCTATTAATTCTTAAACAACCATGTTGAAAGACACATCCTAGAAGTCCAGAACAGTCAAATCACTGGCATCAAGCACAAAAAACACATAAGTCGATTAAAGAAAAACTGAAATTGGATAGAGAACTGTCCAATGCATTATTAAAATCTGGAAGGATACTGTGAGCGGTGATCACTAAAATGTTTTGTTAAACAGAAGGTCATGGGAACTGATGAGTCCAGATTTACTCTGGTTCAGATCAAGTGACCCATCATGCCTGGTGCCTCTCACCAGGCATGATGTGTGTTGCTCACACAGGCTTCCACTGGGGTTTAGAAGGTATGAGCTTCATTAGTTTAACCAGAACCAAACATGGAGACGCAGCTTCCAGTTTCTATGCTCCACTAGAAACTGATCTGGAAAAGCTGTCAAAATGCTGAGTTCATTTAAATCAAGTCTAAACAGAGGTAGATTGGAACATTGATCAAGATATTTGATTTATATTTGATTGATAAATGTGACTAAATGTAATGTGCATTGCTTGTTTAATAATTGGTGATGTTTTAACAATTTAAAGCATTTTGAACTTTCTTGTTGCTGAAATGCAACAAGAAAGTTGCAATTAGTTAAGTTGCATTTAAACTTAACTAATTGAAGTACTATGAAAAATGACTTTTTATGATGTTTTTATTTATGCAGATTTGCCTTGAGACCAATTTGAAGGAAAACAATGACTGACGCTACTTCCCATAATTTTCTGTGTTTAAATAATAGCTTTAAATACTTTTAAAATTTGTTATCTGATTTTGTTTTAGATTTCTTACCGCCAAATCAGATCTTCCAAATAATTTTTTTATTTGGCCGTATTTAACAGAAGTATGCATGGAGATGCACACAGGAAATAAGCAAACAGTAAGAGAAAGGGGAGCGGAGATGAAGGCAGGAGAAAAGAGATAATGAACGGATTGTAAGAGAGAACGACAGAGGGGTAAAAAAAAGTGCTTCGCTGAGTTGTATTTGTCCCTCGGGCCTTCTGTTGAGTTCAGAACCGTGTGTTCTGAATCCTTCCTTTGAGTCATGACCCACCGCAGAGCTGGTACAAACACACACACCCTGAAATAAAAGCCTGCACGCACACACACACAAGCACGCACACGGGGCAGGGAAAGTGGACTCGGAAACAGCCTGAGAACACCCCGGCGTCCAGATCCTCAGCCAAACGCAGCACTCACACACACATTAAGCACAGTCCCGCTCAGAACGCTCCCTCTGTGGGCAGAGAGCCGTCCTGCACTGGCACCAGCGATGGCAGGGAGGTATTTTGCCAGCGTCTGCTTTTCACTTCCCAGAGTGAGACACAAACAAAGGCCGGAGGGCGGCAGCCGAGCGGCACAGCGCCGGGACAGAGGCTATCTGTGTGTCCAGGACGCAAGGTCGGCACACAGCCTCACTCTTCTATCGGTCGGGCTGGGCGATATGACCTACAAATAACATTTCTGACTTTTTCATGCCAGATCTGATTTTAGTTGATTATCCTCTTTTTTTCCCCCTCTTTTTGAAAAGTTTTTTCAGAAAGTAAATATTTTTGCCCATTTATAACCACTGGAACTTTCAATATATTGCAAGTCATTTTTGTAACTTACCATCTATTAAAAGAGCACCCCCCAGATTAATTTCACTCCCTGCTACAGCGGGGTGAAATTAGCGTAACAACTCAATATTGGCTGGAAAGCGCAACATCTCCCCTTTCAGCAACCGTTGGAATTTTCTAGGTAGCGCAAAGTGTCGCAGAATTATGGTACTGCAAATTTGTCTGGACCGTCACTACTACATTCAGTCAGGAGGGGTTCATGAGAAAAAGGCTTGATAGTTATCCAGATCTAACGTTACCACCTCATCTGTCTGCACAATCATTTGTGCAGATGGATGATTGTGCAGTCTTGCTACTAATAATAAATTGATGCTGATGTGTTAAAAAAAAGTGTAAAACCAATACCATAGCATAACATCAATAGATGCTTCATTTTTTGTGTAGGAGTTCTATTGAAACTACTCCTACATTCTTCTAAGATTTCGACTTTATTCTCGTGATATTTTGACTTGTCGCCTGAATTCAATGTCCAAATAAATAGAAGCTGTAAAACAAAATGGCTGCCCTAGATGCACTGACATCACTCTTAACTATGGAAACCCAGTGAGTGCATTTTTGGGGAAAAGAAATGCAGATTTTCCAAAAATGGCACCTTCAAATACCAAAAACTCGATTAATAGATAAAATTCTGTTTCCCAGATGAAAATTTGCTAGAACACCAGCAGCATTCTGTGTTTTTGAGTAAATTAATCAGTGCACCCAAGAAAACTAGCAGCAATAAAAAAAAAAAGTGTTGCTCTTGCAGACCTTTCGATATGCAGAATTTTCCAGACGTCGAAGGATTACATAACGGGGCTGTTTGTCAAATGATCCCATCGCTTTCCAGAATGCTGATTGTTGCATCCTTCAAAGGGAATAGAGACGCCGTGGTTCCTGACAACCCAAAAAGCTCCATAAAATAAGACTATCTCACTTTTATCAGTCTGCTGACAGCCAAGCAGACTGCTGATGTAGGTCTGAATCCAACATAAAAAAAAAATAAAAACACATCCTGTGTGGGTTTTCACAGGTTCAGGTGACAGATCCAGCTTTTATGAATTTTTAAATCTTATTTTTGTTTACACCTGTTTTCCTCCCTTTCAGTCATGGCTCCGAATCTCAGAGAAATAAGAAGGAGAACTGCTTTTTCCCGTGTACTGCTGATGAGACATGGTGTAAGTACTCCAGCTATTTAGGTAGATTATGAACCTTTTCTCACAAAGGCAGCTTGCAGACGCCATTATCATGCAGGGCACAGACCGCCACGGCTTCTCATTTCACACATAATAGTTGGCTGCAAATTGCCGTTACGTTTGCGATGCCGACTGAGCATGTGCAACGCTCAGAGGTCAGACACAATTAGGAACAGCTTTTGAGACACTTATTTTCTCTGATGATAACTTCACTGCTTTCTCACTCGGAGTTTAAAAACCATCTCCTGAATAAACTCAAAGAAAGCATTATTGTTCTTATGCAGACTTTTATGCATAAAATAAAGATGTACCTTAATAAATTAGTATATAACTGAAAAATAATAGATTTCAGAGAGTCAAGAAGTGAAAAAATGGCTTATTTCTGATAACTTTGAAAATTTTGGATTACAGCTACTGAACATTTAAAGTTTAACTTCTCAAAGGTGAATATTGCAACACAAAATATTATTGTGTTGGTGCAGAAATTGGAGTGACTGTCACATGAGGGGTTAGCTTGGCTGTTCTATCCAACCATACCAATGGAAGGTTGAGTTGAAGAAAAAACTGTGGTGGAGTTTTGATGGGCTTGTAAAGCAAAGCCCATTCAATAATTTGTGGGAGATTCACAGGGTGCGTACTGCACTTGGAGTCTGTGCATCAACAGGCATCACACACATATGCAGTCCGACTTCAGGAAATACAATGTTCAGAGAAGCAGCAAAGACCTCAAAAGCTCCATAGCAGACTCTACAGGCCTCAGTTACCACATAAAACATGACGACGGTACTAGAGGTTTTGAATATTAAAAAAGTTGCACCTGAATAACCAAAACCTCTAGTACAATGTAGAGACAAGAGAAAAGTAAAGATGTCTGATCATAATGAAGAGAAAAAAAAACAACATATCTGCAGAAACATCTCATGCCAGCTATGAACACAGTGATGGAGGTGCAGTGGTTTGGACTTGTCTCCCCACAGTAATTGAGCCGAACATGAACTCTTCTGTGTACAAAGTATTCTAGAAAAATCTGAGACCATCTGCCAGACAAATGAAGCTGAAACTGGAATTGGAAATTATTATTTTAAAGATAAATTTTTTTACAATGACTTAAGAAACTAATGAAATACGTTTGCATTTCATGTGGAAATCAAGATCTCAGAGTTTGCAGGAAGAGCGGAGAGTTATAAAATCCACGTTGCTTCAAGTCCACTGGTGGTCATTTGTTGGTGTTGGTCCATTGTGTTCTATCCTAAATGAACAACTCATTTTTCTCCCCTTAAACTGGTCTCCAACTTGACACCTAAACATGATCTCTTACTGTGAGAAAACTGATAACTGATTAGTGTGAAGAATAACTCCAGTAATAGAATTTAATGGAGAAAATGAAAAGAAAATGCAAATGAAGTGCATGTTATGTAACACACAGTCATCAAGAGAGAAGAGGAAAACAAAGAAATTATGAAACTAATTATGGAAACTCATCATTTTTTTAATTTGCCCATTAGATTAATGCGTCCATGTACTAATTTTATCTAATGAATGTTAACAGTGAGCATTTAAAGGGACAAAAGCATATTTTTATGGCATTGTTTTACACTGTATGACTGCTAATGGATTTAGTCTGGTTTTACTTCCTTATAAAAGCAAGCTATGATATAATAAGAAAAACTAATGACAACCTATTCTATGCAAAATTACAATCCTTCTAATGAAATTTCAAATGTGCAAAAACACACACAGATTCAACATTATTTAACAAAAATATGTAAAAAAAAAAAAACAAAAACAAAAAAAACAACTAAGCTGCATCTATTGTAAATGAATCACAGCACATCTGGAACAACGTAATTGTTCAGATAAAACAGAACAGACGTTGGCCTTAATGGACAGTGTGGAAAAAACAACATCAACACAAACAAGTCAAACCACCCAGAAAGCACGGTGGTGGAGGTGTGATTATTTGAGTTTCTTTGATGATTTAGATCAGTGTTTTTGCTGCTGTTTTTTAATGTGACTGGCGTGTTTGTTTGTTTTTTTTGTTGTTGTTATTTATGGATTTGTATTCTAAGCTTTCCTAAGTTTTCAAACACATGGAAATAAAAAAAGAAGCTGTTAAGTGTTGTGTGCATTAATAACATTTTAGGACTATTTGTAATTTAAAAACAGACTTTAGTTGCTTTGGCAGAAACAAAAAATCCTCTTCTGCACTGTTAAATATCAAAATTATCCACCCATTTCTATCATTTGTACGTACTGTATTTTAATAATTTAACTGAATTGTTTTTAATTGAATAAAAATGACAATAGCTGGCAAAGTCATAAAAACACAGGACAGTTCTTGCTAACTGACCCGGAAGTCCCTACCTTTCACGGCTTTGAACCGAATCGCTCGTGAACGGCACATCAAAACCTTCAGCAAGTATGACTTCACTTCCTCCGATCATATACGTTGTTTTCTTTCCTCCGGTATCTTCAGTTTTTCTTTAGAGTGACCCGTCTGGGTCGTTTATCCGTTTTAAACACAGCTCTTTAGTAAGCTAGCTGCAGTGTTGCACTTTGAGTTAACGTTACGGCAAATCAACGGTCCTTTACATGCAGTACCTAGCGGACCACCAGGGGGCGCGCAGGCACCGTTTAAGAAACTGATTTAGAAAATTATCTCCCCTTTCTGTACCCATGTAATATACCAGCTGTTTCTTGTATGATTACTCCATTAGTATGTCATGTTTTCTATGTTAAATATGGTTCTAGATATTTCTGTTTTCATTTCTTCTTTTTTAATAAGTAATTACTATGCACTTAAAGGTTAATATTGAAATTATTTTAGAATTATTAAGCCATTAAGCGATTGCACACAGAGACTGCAGGGCAACAGCAGATCTACGAGAGCGGCTTCAGATGGAAACTGTAAGCCCCCCTTCGAAGAACCACTTTTGCTCAAAGTGCTCGGTCGGTGAGAGGACTGTAGTTTGGAACTCACTTCCTGTTGATTTAAAGTCCATAGCCAGTTTTAGTACATTCCAAAAACAAACAAAACTCTGATTATGGTTGTATGTTGTCAACGTTATGTTGGACTATTTTAAGTGATTATCACTTACATTTTTTAGAGGTACTTTTTAAAAGCCCATCTAGGGACAAGTGCTGGGAATTAGCTGTTGCCATTGCACTATGACCCAAACATGGGACCGCTGTTCTGTTCAGTTTGTCTGTGTCGATGTATGTCTGCCCCTATCAAATAAACTTAAATTAAATTATATAACCTAAACACCAAATCATGGCGACAATTTCCTGACGCGTAAAACGTTAAAAATTAACAAGTGTGCAGTTCAGAACATTTTGATCACGTAAGGTAAATAAAAATGCTAAAGCAACATGCAAAAAGATCTGTCGTGCAAACAACTATTATAAGAAATGAAAAATACCTCAATTACAAGTAACAGTTTTGCATCAAGTCTGCTGATCAGAAATGACTCTCTTCAAGTTGAAGCACTTAGATTTTAAGAGGCACTTCAGCTTTATTAATGTTGTCTGGCTTTAACATTCAAGTTCCACACCTTTACTGATCTCACCGCTGCGGTTATAAAACCGCTGTTTGCTTTCAGAAAGCTCTCATGCTTTAAAAGGAGATGATTCTGGCTTTAGAAAACATCGGATTCGTGACACACAAAGCACTGATCTGAAGTGTGCAGCCATTCCTGCTCAGAGTACAGCTCTGATTACCAAAAGTAAACACTTCATTTCCAGATACACACTTTTAAATGCCGTGTTTATCATTGCTAAGCCACCTGCAGTGTAAATAAAATGTTCTCACAAGTAATCTTAGGTCATTTCCACGCACGATTCTCCACGTACCTGATGACTGCCAGATGTTGGGCTAATTAATATTGTCTAATTATTGTGATACGGTGGCATATTGATTAGAAATTAATTCATTTTGTTTTAAAAAAGTTACTTTTTTAAAGATAAGCTTAAGTGGGAAGGCCAAAACATATGTTAAAGTTAATGTGTGATGTCATAGTGCATGTGTAAAGTGCTCTCACGGGGCAGTTGCGGAGGTCTCCCATGTTGCTGGCGTTGCGGAGCAGCTCTCCAAACATGTCCGGTGTTGGTTTCTCTCTGCACTCCAGCATCCTCACCGCCTGGTTACTGCAGCATTTGACACACAGGAGAGAAAAGGCACAAGGAAAAGATCACACACTTTGCTGCTGAAGACTTAAAACCAACATTGTTGAACCTATATGTGAAATTGAATATTTCCAGCAATTTTACTTGCAAGTTGGTTTTCTCTTATTTCAAGTGTGCTGGGATATTTGGATTAGAAACAACATCAAAAATACTTGGTAAGAGTTTGCAGTTTTGCAGAGAATATAACAAAAATACATTCCAAGAGAATAAAGAAATAAATTCTTAGAATAAGGCCAGAATCTTAAAATCGTTTAAATTTTCAGTTTAATCAGCCCCGATTTGTGACCCGATATGGATCTTCTGCAGGTCAGTGAATGCACCACATTGATAACAATACTCTTTGCAGTGCGAGCGCTTATAAGGAAGTGAGATTCATCAGAGAGATGTAAGATGTTTAAAGAGAAAACAACTTTTCTACAAAATGTCAGCAGTTCATTTAGGCAAGACTTTCAGCGGATAACAGGAAGACAGCTAAACTAAAACTAGGGATTTTCAGTTTCCACATCTAAAGTTTGACCTTGTATAAAATCTCCCTTTAATTCAAAGTGATCTTTTAAAATACTTTAACTGAAAAGCGCTAACAGAACTTAAACATGAGAAACCTGACAGTTCGTATCTGTTTTCAAGTCCTCTGATTATAAACTCATCCATACATCATTTATCCCTGTAAATGTGAAGCTACAGGTTTGACTCAGGTTTCACCAACTCAAATATAACACCTTTTTAAGACCATTATGAGTTAAATTTTAGATCTTAGAAATTTACAAAAGGAAATGTAATATTTTGTGTAGCAGTAGTGCTAAGTTTTTTTTTTTTCCCACAGTGGTAAAGATGATATTTGCAAAAAGCTAGCTGGCTAGCAAGGGATTGCTAGCAGCTAGTTAGTGGTAGCCTCAACCGGTTTGAGTCACCGAACATAATGAAGTCGTCTGAATGTAACAGAAACGTGTGACTGTTCTGTCAGACAAACAGAAAAAATAAACTACTGAGAATATTTGAGATTAAATAGTCCTGTCACTAAAATATTTAAGACCTGTGATTAATGTAGTTAATGTAATTAATTTAGGGCTTCTTAAAACTGCCCTGCAGGCTCTCGTCCACATCTCAGAGCTTTGTCGGTATCATAATAATAACACAAATTTAAAAACCATCTTCATCTCTCCTTCCTTCCCCGTCCCTTCCACTGCTGAATTAAACCTTTTGACTGCTCTCTTTTAGGGGAAGCAGGAAAATTCAAGGCCACAGCCAAGAAGACCTTCTTATTTCTGTTTACTTATGCCTGAGCCGTGCTTGAACCACATATCTTCCTCTCTATTTTTGTCACCCCTGGATTATCTTACTTATGCTGACTTTTTTGCTTTCTAGGCCGTAAACAGCAGGCCTCGGTGAGGTTAAAAATAGCCTGGCGATGTTAACAGGCACAAACAGGGGAGGCTGCTCCATTGTGCTTGAACTACCTGTTTACTTGTATTTTCACCCTGCATTCCTGCTTCGATTATTTACCAAACGGATAGATATGGATGTTTTGTTTCATTTTCTCATTTGGTGGTTCTGCTCCGCTGTTTTACTTATAGATTTTTGTTACTCCCTGGCTGCAACTGATTGATTGCTACCAAGTTTCTTATTTCATTAACTTGGAGCGTGGGAAATTTTAATGTAACACACACACTTGACTGTGTGAGGATTTGCCTGGACGTTCCTTCATTCACATTTGGGATTCGTTTGCACACGCTCACCTGCTCCTGCATACGCATGAGCACACGCATGATGTATGCGCATACATGTTCATGTGTGATTTCTCTCCACATTCGGCCGGGGCTCATGCAGAGAAGTGAAGAACGCGCTGTACCTTTTTTACTGCCATGATTAAGCCTCAGCTTGCTTCCAGGTTTACTGCACCGTGTGTATTCACCCGCATGCGTGCGTGCGTGTGTGCGGGTGGGTGCGTGCGTGCGTGCGTGTTAATGTGGACTTACCAGAGGGACGTGGTGGAGATGTAATGAACCATCTGAATGAAGGGCAGGGGGTCCGAAGAGGCTCCACAGCTGCTGCACACACACTGTAAGAAGAAACACATCCTGGGATTCATTATAGGACATTGTTTTCTCTGATAATTATTTTCTCGTTAGGGGCCATCAAATGTTAAATCACATAATGATTTAGGGTTTCTTTTTTTTCCTCCAAGCATGTTCTGGATCTAAACAAAGGCCAGAGCTTGCTGTGCAGAGCCGTTTCTGTTTGATCGGATGAAGAAACGATTCAAGCCAACAAAGTCCAGATTCCCATCTTGTCACTGAATCTTTGCTGTGGTAAAGAAATTGGAAGACTGGATTTGCACGTGTAAGTCAGACCAGTGGAGGTCCAGATGCATGATTTCCCACAAAAATATTTAAAAGAACCCAAACAAAAAAATACTAGCTTAAATGTGAAATTTTGGGCGAAAAAGTTGAAAACTAAAAAACTTCTTTGAATTATTTTTTAAAGATGTTAGAAATCAGCCGAGGCAACTGGCTGAAAGTCTTTATTAAAGTATTTATACACCTTAAGCCTTTTTCAGATTTTATCCAAAGCTCATACTTCTATATATTTCATTAGATGGTTGGATGTCTCAGATCAGGGGTGTCAAACTCATTTTCATGTTGGCAAATATCAAAATCTGAATGTTTTTAAAGGGCCGGTCATGCCAGAATATATTGATAAATCCAATTCAACTATTAAAACATCAAACAATAGCTGTTCCTCCAGGATTTTGAGATTGTTTTAGTGGTTTTTTGCTGTCAAACCTGCAGATTTTGTGGTGCCAGTCTAGAGCTGTCTGTTAGGAATTTTTACAATATTTGCGGTAATATATGATGCTGAATGTGACTTTTTATTACTCGCCGTGTCTATTACTGATTATGATTTGACATCAGGTAAGGTTGAGGCAGCTGTCACATCAACTTCAAGTTTTGACCAATTCAGAGAAAATTTAAGATAAAATCTGAAAAAAGTGGAGATTTGTATATTTTGTGTGCATTTTGCAGATTTGTGAAGAATTGGAAGAACTTATTGATGTAATCTGGAGTCTAAAGGGCCTCTTGAAAAGCTGCAGTGGGCCAGATTTGGCCCCCGGACCTTTAATTTGACACATGAGTTTTAGACAATCAGGTATTGAATAATCTCTTAAAATACACGTTTTTCAATAATTTTCCAGATCAGAAAAATTTTCAAATCAAATTCCAGACTTTTCTGAAGTCAGTTTTTTATAAAACCACCTTTTGCTGCAGAGACAGTGAAAGTCTTTGGAAACATCTACCAGCTTTGACTGTTAACAATTGTACATTGTATATTTTATAGTTATTCTCTGTGCTATTGCACTTTATTACTCACACCATAATTTATGGACTAAGTTTTGATTACTTAAGCTGTACGTGCTGACAGCCCCACTGGAAATGTACTTAAAGTGAAAAAGAGTTATTTTTTAAATAGTTACCCCAAACGTGACCCCTTGTTAAGATGAATGCATTAAATTACAGTTTTCCTTCCCTCAAGGTGTAAATGTCCAGTGTTGAGTAAAGTCACAATTTGATGCTATTCTGAGGCACAGGAGATCTGATAATACATATTAAATCAGTCTAGGGCAAAATGACGATGAGTTCTTAAATATTTGAACAAATATATGGGTCAAGTTGGTGGTAGGATTGTCTAGAGAGCAAAATATTAGCTTTGGGTTTCCATATGAACAATCGCTTCTCTTTTAATTACTTGCCTGTTCAAACAAAGTCATGGCAAACTTCTGGTGTGGTATGCAGTGTTTGGCTGTGCAGATGTCCTCCCTGCTCTCCGCGCTGATGTGGAAGTGGATACGCATCAGCAGATTCTCCTGAGAAACAAAGTTTACACATATGAGCCGTGTGGTTTTAAGAGTGCTACATGTAGTGAGTGTGTGTGTGTGTGTGTGGGCGCGTGCGTGTGTGGGGGTGGGTTTGATTGCTCCTCTCTGCTGGTGCTCTTGTTAATCTGACCGTGGGAGCAGCATCTATATTTCATAAGAAGCCGACGGATTCCCTGACTGAACACATTTACTACCAATCGATCAGACAGCACCTCTCAGAAGCACACATAAAACACACACACACACACAGAGGGCAAAGAGTGGAGAAAACAACTGACATTCCCTGGAAGAAAACAGTAGCACAAAGGAAGTTTAAAGATGTTACAGCTATAAAAATAATATTTTGATCTGCATAATGTTAGGAGCCACTCCACACAGAACTAAAAGGATAAAGTCTTTATCTATAATATTTTTTTACTAAGTTTTACAGTTTAATTTACTCAAAAAATAAACTTTTTATTGACTTCCATAGAAATGTTCTTACTCTGCATACTGAAAACATTCACAGTGCTTCACTTTTTCCACATTGGAAATTGTATTAAATGAATCTCTTTCCTCAAAACTCTACAGTGTGAAAAAAAAGTTTTTGAGTGTTTTGGAAAAAAATCATTTATGATCCCGATGCACTCACAAAGTCATCAAGAGGGCTAATATATTTCATGCATTTGGACCGGAGTACAAAGGGTTTTCAATGTACATGCTAAGATTAAAAGAAAAAAAAAAAAACAGAGTGGAATTGAGGATGTTTCTTTTCCTTGAATTAGTCTGTTGGTTATGAAAATATACTTATATGTATATTAAATGAACTAACAAAAAATCACTGTGTGCGTATGTGATGCCACTTTGCTGCTGCAGACTCACAAAGCACTCGGCAGCGTCGTCCATAATGCCCAGCTGAAACCTCTGCTCATCTTGGAAAGTCTTGGCCAGCGCGCTCCGCAGTGCGTCTGACGGCAGAACGCGCTCGCTGCTGAACTGGAACTGAGCAAAGATACTCTGCAAATGCACACAAATATAAAGAATCCATTAATTTTTCATCTGCTGCAGCAAATATAAACTATTTCGCACTATAACGCTGCTCCCGAAATACCTCTGCATGGTTGGAGCTAGAACAAAAGCAACGGAAAAACTGTCAAGGCATTTTCCTGGATCACCAAGTTATTCTAAATGACCCATAAAAAAGAAGTAAGAAAACTTGACTTGTGAACCTATCAAGAACTAAAGTGCTGCACAACACTTTCTGACAGGGATAAAACAAATGGCACTACCGAGGCTTCAATATCACAACATGTAAATAAAAAATGGCACTTTTCTCAAACAAAATAAAGCAGCTCAGAGAGAGCTTTGTAGCAATGAATCAGAAACCAAACCAGGTGGCTAACTGAGAAAGCTAGGCCACTGAAGTATGTTTTGAGGGCAGCATCCAATGTGAAGGACATCATGGAGAGACCTGGCAGTCTGCAAAACCAGTCCATAAAAATATATGCTTCTTTTTGCAAGCTTCACTGATTAGTTATGGAATAAAAATACTGTTTCTACATGAAGTACACCTGACATTCGCTTCCTTAAAGCCTTACCGCATTTTTTGTTATTTCTATAATCTATGCAGATTCTAATTATTTTGGACATCAGAAGGCGTCTACAAAATATTTTCAAGACTAACAAAGTTGGAGGAGTTACATTATTCCAGGACTTCATGTTAATGGTCTGAAAACCAAATCAGACTGAGTATAATTGCAAAAAAAAAAAAAAAAAGGAAAATCTCTGATTTTGACTGGACTAAACTGAACAGAGCAGAATTTAACTAAACTCACTTAAATAAGTGAACTGAATAAATTGAACTTGATTTAAATGAACTAAATTGAATCAAATTCAATAAATAATATTCAACTGGATGGAAATCAGCTGGACTAAAATAGATTGGATTGAATAAATTTCTATTTGAGTTTAGATATATTTAAGGTAGCTAAAATTGCAAAATTGGTGCTGATAGTGCAGTGTTGCTAGCAAAAAAAAAAAAGAGAGAAATTACGTTTCTGAACACAGGTACCAGCAACGAGTGAATTTGACTTCAGCTGGATGGAGGGCTGCAGCACCAAAACACGGAGAGATAAAAGCGTAATCAACTTTATGCCGACGGATAAAAATGACCTACTTCTTAGTTAGGAAGAGATTTTGCTGGAAAAAACATGCATTCATTCATTTATTTATTTATTTTATTTTTATTTTTTTATTTTGAGAAAGCCTGGGACAGAAATAAACCTAATTTGGCTTGATGTATCCAAACAGCGGTTGGTCCTCTGCTGGTTTTCAGTCGCAGTGGTGGATTCAGTTGCTGATGAGACGGCTGGACTGAAAATCAGCAGGTCTCCTCTGTGTCCTGAGGACTTTTAAAAACACTATATCAAGAGAAAAATATTCACACACAGTCACAGTTCGTCACCATCTGTTTCTATCCACAGTGGGTCCATTTTAGTTCATCAACCAGAGGTAAAAGAAAATCAAGCTGACGCAACAAACCTGAACTACATTTCCTTAAAATGTGACTTTACATTGAAATGTTTATTTTTCTTTCAAATCTATTCATTAAATAAAAAAAATCAGTATATTGCTTATACAACTGAATTTTTAAGGCAGCCTTTAGGATTTGTTTGTAATTTTTTGTTCCTATATTGTAAATATTTTCTTGCCCAGCACAAATTGCATTCCTGGATTGAAAATAAATTTTATTTCAAAATTCAAGTCTGGAAGAAGAGAATCCAAGTTGCTTGAGATCCAGTGTTTAGTTTGCACCATTAGGTGATTTTGGGAGCCATCCTGTCTTCTGTTGTGTTTAATCAACTTGAGAGTCAGACATCTACAAGGACTCTTTGGAGGACGTCATGCTTCCTTTTGCTGACAAACTTTATGAACATGCTGGTTATGTTTTCAACAATGATTCAGCACTTGTCAACACAGCTAAAGACACCAAAACTTATGCCAATGACTGTCACACCAATGTCCCTGATTGACTAGCAAACTGGCCTGATCTGACCTCCATGCAGAACTACTGAGATAAATCTAGTTAAATGATAATTGTATTTACATGCCGTCTCTAGAACAGGGTGTCTTTGTGTCCTTAAAATAAAAGTTTAAAATGTAAGTTAGCCTTTAATATATTAGTTACAGATCTTAAATTTTGTCTTGACTTAACGATTTAATTACTTTATTTTTCTTGCAGAACTTTTCAGTCAGGCAAAACTTTGGTCACACTCACCGCTAGCATACCCTCGCTAGCTAGCTTGTTTTTTTTTTTTATTTTGCGTGCAAATTTATTGCCAGTTGGCCTTTACTTCTTTGGAGGTAAAGGTCTTAAATTTCACTCAAAATTATCTTTAAAAGTTTTAAATTTGTGTAGAAACCCTGCTAAAAGTATGTCCATGTTGAAATGTTTAGTAATGTGTTTTTGCTTTCATTGCTATTTTTAAATGGGGGGGGGGTAAAAAAAAATCATGATATGTTAATTCTAGCATATTCCTAATGGTTTATGTCCTTCATTATAAGTTCAGAAGATCTGATTTCAGGTGGCCTTCAGGAAGCAGTTCACCAAAATGGCTGCGATGATAACGGTGTGAAAATGTTCTCAAACAATGGGCTTCATCAGAGTGAGAGCAAATCGAGTGTTGGCAACGGCAAAGGTAATGCAGTCGTGCTGCTGACGGAGAGGAGTGTGTGCGTGTGTGTGTGTGTGTGAACGACAGAAGGAAAGAGAGAGAGAGAGGAGGGAAAGGGAAAGTGTGAGCAATATTGTGTGTATGTGTGTGATATGGTGTGTGTGCTGACTGCAGCATTGCGCCAAGGAGAATGGAGGGGGAATAGACCCTACAGAGAGAGAGAGAGAGAGAGGGGGGGAGGAGTGAGTGAGTTAGAGATGTGTGTTTGAGTGTGTGTGCACATGTCAGCGTGTGAAAAAGAAACAATCAGCATCCACTCCCGTGTTCATTCAGTTTCTCCCTCCTTTCCTCCAGTTTCCCATTCTTTCATTCCCTTTCCTCACTTTTTTTTTTTTCTTCTTCCCGGTTATTGCAGTGTGTTCTCAGGTATCTGCATCCAAGTGTGCGTGTGTGTAAATGTGAAAGTGTTTTGCTGCTGAAAGAGATGAATTGTTGCAGTGATTTTCTTGAGGGATAGCTACCGGCGTCCTCTGAACTTATCTCCACTACACGATGCAGCCTTCATCTGCTGCAAATCAACCTAAAGTAAAGTAAAACATAACCTTAATTTTTGTTGCTGCATCTTTAGAGAAGTTGTTTAAAAAAAATTTAACACTCCATTGAAGCTAATTTGGTGAGTGTCTCCCTCGGTTTATTCGGATGCTTTAATCAACTCCAAGCAGACTGTGGGGAGCAGCGTTGCAGCTGATAGCTGGCAGGACGGTTAATGAAACCTGACAGGAAAATACGGGACACCACCTTTCATTTCTACACCCACAGCTGACTGGCGCGGCGCGCTGCAAATTCTGTACGTGTGCGGCGCGAGCGGGAGGATCCTGAGGTGCGTGGCTGGAGTGCAAAGTGAGATTTGTGTGCGTTTCTTATTTCAGTGCCCCAGCGTGGGATGTGCTGGCTCAGCGCTTTCAGCAGGGGCCAATTAATTACAGCGAGGCGCTGGAGTCGGAGCGCGCGCATCAACACCGGGCCGCATCGCACACTTTCAGGATGAGACACATGTATAATGGCGCTGATGCAACAAATGGCCGGAGCGGGGCTGCATTAAGCCTGGTCATTAGGAGGGAGGCAGGAGGTTACAGATCTTCATCTTCTGGACTGCTGAGATGCCAGGCTACCAAAGGACTGTGCGAAACTTTTAAACCATTCTTTATAGTTTGCTCCCAAAGAGACGGATAATTTTGTGACAGACTTCCAGTATTGAAGTCCATTTATGTTCCAGCGATGGTACATTTATAGAAATAACAATTTAGCGCGATAAATATGAATATGCAAGCTAGACAAAAGTACACCGATCTCACACATAACTCAGTTTAACTGTTATTAAACTGAATTATTTTTATTGCCTGAAATAATAGTTAAACTGTTGTACTACAATCTAACCATTTATTTAGGTTCTGATCAATATTTGTGTGTAAAATGATCAAAGACGACTGAGGCCTAATCCACATATAGCCTGATATTTGGGGAAAATATATTTTTATGCAATTTTTCCTTTCATCCACACAAAAACTTTATACCACTAAAAACAATTATCTATAAAAATTTATACCAAAGTGGAGATTTGAGAAAACTCCATAGTTATGTTTGGTTGTGTTCATAGGAAAACAGATTTAAAGTGCCAACCATTACAGCCTGTGACAAATAATGCGCTGATATATCCACATAGTTGCTTTAACTTGATTCCTATTCAAAAGTAGTTCGACCTACATTTCTGTCAACACAAATGAACATGGCATCATGTTTAATTCCTAACAGGAAGTGGTGGTTGTTTTGAAGCTATCTCATTGGCTGACATAGGTTTTAGCTTTGCACTACACTGCCGCCTCTGGGTTTGGCATGCTTAATACAACGTTCAGGGGCCAATCAGCTTGGGTTCATGTGAAAATGTTTCTGAAACCGATTCAATTTGTACAATATTTCTTTAAACAATGTGATGGAGATAGTTGTTTTTATAAAGCTCTGACTCTGTAAACTGTAAAAATCACAAAATCTTAAATATTTTTGGCTTAGTTTTAGTTCACTTGAAATAAAACAAAACTAACTTGAAGTAACTTTTCAACAAGGTATAGCAGCTTGTTTGAAGTCAATAATGCATTAACATTAGTTTAAATAAGGACTAGTTGCAGTGGCAGATTATTTTACCTGTAACAAACCATTTTTTCCATGTTTGGCATGTGAAAAGAGTCTGTTTGCACATGCAAACAGAATGCAAATGTAATGTTTGCATTCATTACAATAATAATGAATGCAAACAGTGTTCGACAACACGGAGATACTGTTGTATTTTTCTGAGTGAATGGTCTTTTAAATAAATGACTTCATTGATTATCAAGAAGGAAATGATTTTCAACAACACATAAAAGCAGAAAAAAATATTTTTGATTGATAACATACACTGCCTGGCCAAAATAAAAGTCGCCACCAAAAAATGGTCACACTCTCTAATATTGAGAAATCTTTTTCACACATGGATTGGCCACCACAGAGTCCAGATCTTAACCCCATTGAGAATCTTTGGGATGTGCTGGAGAAGGCTTTGCGCAGTGGTCGGACTCTCCCATCATCAATACAAGATCTTGGTGAA
>CAEGAD010023538.1:0-54558 GCA_903067055.1 Poeciliopsis paucimaculata
ACAGAAACTGTCGCGCTCCCAGTTGGCAAAGAGGAGCAAAAAGATGTGGTATGCTTCAATAGTCATTTTTATTTCTTTTTCGTTTCTTTTTCAACTCATGACATGATCACGCCGGTGTGTTGGGACAGAATAAGATGCTCTCTTTGACTCCCTGCAGGTTGCACGATGTCTGGTCGAGGTCTTGGCCAAAGCGCTGTCCAACCCGGATGTTCATTTGGATCAGGAATGCAAAGATATTCTCCAAGCAGGTTTGTTGGGAAAATAGAACTAAGGTGTTTATATATACATACACATATGTATAATAGATACAATTTATTTATTTATTTTTGCTCTCAATCGGGTTAAATGAATGGAGTTGGAAACTTTAAGGAAGATTATTATTTGAGGATTCTCCACAATTCAAACAGTGCGTTTAAACATTTATGGCGTAAAACACACTATAAATGTGTGTAGTTTTTTTTTTTTTGTGTTAATTTAAGAACACAGTGACTTCTTTATGAGGTGGGGTGGGGGAGTACTTTGTTTTTTTTTAAATAATTTTTTATAATGAAAAGAAAGGGCATAAGTATCCAACCCCACTGTTTTGCCAAAATTTTATGTGCAAATCATTTGGAGGTATTTTCGTAGGAGTTTTGCAAATGACTACGTTTTTTTGGGGGGGGGGTTGTACATTTTTGTAAAACTAAGTGATACTTAGTCGAACTGAATTAAAAGCATAAAAATCATGTTTTAAGTCTTGCCACAGATTCCTAAATCAGCTGTAGGTTTCAGGTGGTTAATGGTGCTGAAATCTCTACTTTTTCCTCAGTCCTTTGCAGGTTTATTAAAAGATCGTCGCTGCCTTTAACTACATTGAGCTTTTTCTTAAAACTATGATCAGCTTACTGGCTACTGCACAACAGCAAAGCATCTCCATACCATTATACAGCCACCGCCATGTTTCATAGTGGAGAGTGGAGAGTATGGAGGAAAACTGATGTGTCAGTTTTCCTCCATACTGAGCATTTTACTTGAAAGCCAACAAGCTCAGTTGGGTTTTATTTAACTAGAGCATCTTCTTTACTGCATCCCTTTGTGTGAAACTGGAAAAAGGGACGTCTTACAGCTTTCTTGTTCATAAAGCTCAGATTTAAATAACTCAACTTTCTTTCCACTCTACAGAAATTGATCGATTCCCAAATGTTACGCCGTAGATTAAGTTTGCAAGACCTTGTGACATACTGTAGAGGCTGAAATCAGCTAATCCAGTCAAAGTTAGCAATTTAACTTTTTTTTTTCTTTGTTTTCCCTTAGGTGTCAAATATGCCCCAGTGAACAAAAAGACCACGGAGGGAATTGTAACACCGGATGAAATCTCTCGTGCGGGAGCCCCTACGGCAAAGACGGCGGACGTCAAAGACATTGAGGCACTGCTGAAATCTGTGAAGGAAAAGAGGGAAACCCCTGAAGATGAGCGGAACCACGAATCTTGGACTCTGATCGAGAAGCGGGATGGGGATCAGGAGGAAGAAATACGAGAGAAGCGGAGCAGCTGGAGGCCAGGAAGATTCCACCAGAGGAAGAGCAAACGGGGAGAGGAAGATTACGACCGCAGTCAGGAGAGTTGGGGAGGCCTTGAAAGGAGGTCCGACGACGAAGAAGAGGAGGACGGAGAAAGTGAAGAACGAGAGAAGAGGAGCTGGAGGCCCGGAAGACACTACCAAAGGAAAAGTAAACGGGATGAGGAAGACGGGGGAGAGCCAGAGGAGGAACGCAGTCAAGAGTACTGGGAGAATGAGGAGGAGGCGAGAGAAAAGCGCATATGGAAACCCACACATCGCTATCATCACAAGATAAAGATCCACAGGCGCAGCGACGAACCATTCGAGGACGAGGGATACGAAGACCGCAGCCAGGAATCATGGGACGTTGACAAGAGGAGCTGGAAGGCTGGCCGGTTCCACCAGAGGAGACACAAGCGTGACGAGGAGCTATCGGAAGAAGCAAGGGAAGAGCCTGAGGAGGACCGAAGCCAGGAACTTTGGGACTTTGACACTGGGAGAGAAAAGAGGGAGTGGAGGGCGGGAAGGTATCACCAAAGGAGACAGAAGCGAGATGAGGAGCTTTCGGAGGAAGCAAAGGAAGAACCTGATGAGGAGAAAAGCCAGGAATATTGGGATTTTGAGACCGGAAGAGATAAGAGGGACTGGAGGCCTGGCAGGCATTCCCAAAGGAGACACAAACGCGAAGACAGGCTTTCAGAGGACGCCAAGGAAGAGCCTGACAAAGACCGCAGCCAGGAATATTGGGATTTTGATACTGGGAGAGAGAAGAGGGACTGGAGGCCTGGCAGGCATTCCCAAAGGAGACACAAACGCGACGAGGAGATTTCAGAAGAAGCCAGAGACGAGCCCGACGAAGAACGGAGCCAGGAATACTGGGACTTTGCCACAGAACGAGATAAGAGGAGCTGGAGGCCCGGCAGGCACCACCAAAGGAAACACAAGCGTGCCGAAGAGCTCGGAGAGGACGGCCGGGAAGAGCCGGAGGAAGAGCGCAGTCAAGAATATTGGGATTTTGACAAGAGAGACGATAAAGAAGACGTAGAGATAGAAAAGCCGATCTGGAAGCCCACACACAGGTACCACCACAAGAAGAGACTAAACAAACGAGGATCGTCAGAGGAAGAGATGGAGCCGAGGGGCGACTTGGAAGAGAACACAGAAGAGGAAAAGGACAGAGATGAAGCCTTGAGGTATACTTACCCAATTCTTTTGCTGCTGACCCTGATATGCAGTGGATTGTAGATTTTATCATTTTAGTTGTAAGATACAAATGGACCAACATGGAACTGTTCGGATGAACTCACAAATGATATGTGGCATCTCAATTTATCGTTTTTAGGTATCTGGCTGAGAAACGCAATCCCTGGATTTACAGAGGCTATTACCACCCGGCCTGGTATAAGAGAGACTCAGATGAACATGCTGCAACATCCGCTAAGGTGAGCCTCTCCAATGATCATTTTAGTTTAACCTGTTTGTATTAAACTTTAATGAGATTTTAATGAAGCTTTCAGAAGTTTTAGAACACGCCTTTGATGCCCTGAAGTTCTGCAATCCCAGAGCTCATTGCTAAGATGTCTAATTGTTCTGTTTCATTGTTTTAGATGGATGAACTGACCAAGCTGCTTAGTTATAAGTTAAACCAGCTGGCTAACCAGTCCGCTAAAGAGGAGGACAAGAGGAGTTCACAGCAGAGAGAGCTTACACCACCGGAGGTTCAGTCATGCTGTTTTTTGACTAATTGTCCAAGTGTCCAGCTCTCTTTGTGTTTTAATTTCTATGCAAAGACAACAGCAGAACTCATTTTGTTGAAGTGCATCATTTCAACGGTATGCAAGTCATTTGAGACCAGGATACAGCCAAAATGTAACAGGTTTATGCATTATTTGTGAGGCTTGAGCAGAGCACATTTATTTTACGCGACATCTCTGCAAACGACACAAACTGTGTTTGGTTGACTCTGCCTCGGTCTCACGACGGCGCGTCTTCTCGTTTACGCCGTTTGACTTCCCCGCGCCGGTATTTTATGACTGCTGCAGTAATCACACCGAGGAGCGAATGATTGGAGTCTGAGAGAGAAATCAGCCCAAAGATGCTCATAAAAGTGTGGAGGACTTCTGCCTGCAGAGGCTTATCTCATCTCAAACATTAGAGCGGGGAAAAACAAATTACAGAGGCAGCGTCAAAGTGATTATTTCGTTCCACCCCGCTGCATATTGCAGGATAAGAAGGGAATATGTAACCCAAGCAGGCTATTAACCTATTAGAGGAGTCCTCTGACACAGGGACAGGCTTACATAAATGCTGTAGCAAATGTGAATGCGGAGCTGGCCCAAGGTATAGGCAAACCAGGCAAAGGCTCAGGGTCCCAAACACTGGGACACACGTAAGAAATGAGTTCTGACAGTTTTGGAATGGCTCACCTGAAATATTTTCCAAATTTCTCTCATTTTAATGTTAGATTTCTTTAACGTATAACAATAAATTTGGTAAGTGTGCAAAGTAAATTGCTATTTTGACAGTTGTGGGCAATTATATCTTCATAAATTGCCAGTTTTATGTGGACGTGCATCACATTTCAGCCCAACAAATTAAACGCGGATCCTTCCTCCCAACTCAACCAAACTTTTATTGAAGTGCTGGTGAAGTCAAACTGCTTAATATTCCATAAACAATGTTTGAATGGCATAAGGTAGTAATTATATGTTTGTTGGTTCCAGATCTTAAAAATAAATAATTTATTCCCCTCCGCTCCCCAACAGGAGAAACAGCTGGAAAACCTGGCAGCGATGGACATGGAGCTGCAGAAAATCGCAGCCAAGTTGCATGACAAGACCGCATAATCCCGGAGCACCTTACTACAGTCTGTGAACCATGCCAAGTTACTGTGCATCTACCTATTTAATGTGCTTTGTGTTAAAAAAAAAGAAACAAAAAATAATTGCAAGAAAGCTCACATCCTACCTGCTTTATTTGATGTATTTGTGATGTTACGTCAAAATTAAAACAGCATGGGAACGGCTTGGATGTTTATATACGCTTTGTGATGACATGAAAATATCAACAGAGACAAATGATTTAAATGTATTCGACGTCGCTCGTTCTGTTTGCACTCAATAAAACAAAACAAAACAAAATGATTTATCCTGGGACCAAATTAAAGTCGAATTTATTTCCAGAATTAATGCGGTTCACATTCCACCGTTTATTTTCCAGTGATTTTTTTATTGTGTGTAAATCCAGAAGAAGATAAAATAAACCTACATTTGCAACTGAATTGTATAGCAAGTTACTAAATAAAATACAACTTTAGCAATGGCTGTCAAGGGATATAACACAAACTTGTCACTTAAAAGAAATGAATTCAGCCATCTCTTACATAAAGGACACATGGAGCTGAGATGACCTGTGTTTTTAGGGTTACACTTTACCTCTCAGCTGATCTGAGGACAAAGACAGGAGAAGGTGTTCTGACGAACACAAACCAGACACCCAGTCTCCTTTTCTGCAGAGGTGTCACTTCAGTTCGACAGAGTCTGAAGCAAAGTCCCTGCAAGGTGACACCAACGTGCCTCGGAGAAGATCTGATCCTTCTGCATGCGTTTACCCCTAGGAGTCTTTCACTTTTTGTCTCTTTGGAGCTGGTTCCTCGGCTGCCGGTTCGGAGTGGTCCGTGGCCACGGTTGTCCCTGAGAGGAGGTAGCCCCCGCCCCCGCTCATCAGGAGCAGAGGATGTGTCCTGTCAGGCAACACCTGGAGACAAAACAAGAGACAAGTCGGGAGGAGTTAACTCTGGGAGAAACAAGCCCGCCTGTTGTCTACTTTGTACCTCAAACTGGCGCAAAGAAAAGTTTCTTACGCTTGGAATGGAGTATTTACACGAGTGTAAAAAGATTAACGAGGTGACAGAAAATGAGAGGTAATGATTAAGCTGAATGCTTCATCATATGTTTTACAGTCAATTTGCTAATTCTACCACAAAGTGCAGAAGTTATTAGGACACTTCACAATATGCTTACAAATATGACTAACTGCTCTGCAAACCAATGATGCTGATGTTGGTTTAAACCAAACGTCAGAAGTGCAAAATTATACAATTGGAGATTATTAAAAAACATATTTTTCCTACATAATTGATGCTCTTCTGCATCAATTATTTTTGATGCAGAATTCTACAATTTAGATGTACTCACACATTTCTCAGTAAATTCTGAGATGGAAATAAAGGTTCACCATGGCTTACAGTGGATACATGGAATATTAGATGGACAAATCTACAGAGGATGGACAGATGTTAATTTTTATAATAAAACAACAATGAGAAAAGCAATCTGATAGCTACAGGTTTTTATTAGAAAGGCTGATTTTGATTTGATCAGGCAGATGGGGACTAAAGGTCCTTACATAAAATACATATAAAAAGGGTTTCAGATGTATTCAGAGGAGGAAACCACCTAGAAAGAACTGTATGTTTTTTCCTGACCATGTAGGAACGCTGACAAGTAAAGCACTGAATCTGATCCAACTGAATTTTACACCAAACAATGGAGCATTTATTTACAGTGGCGGCATTTACCTGGTAATGCCTGAGCCAGGTGTCGGTGAGCATGAGGTTGACAGTCCCACCTTGTTCCTTTAGTTTTGTGTAGCACTCAATAAGTGTCTGAAGACGTGGAGTCAGAAAAGAACAAAAAAAAAAAAAGGATTTAAATAAGAAAATACATTAATTAATATGTTCACAGGTAGTCAAATGACACTGAGCCAGACTTCTGAAAAAACAGACCGGCTCTTAATGGAAATTGTTCCCCTATAGTAAATTATCCTCAAAAGACATAATTACTCATACATCTTGAACTTTTCCGGTTTGCCACATTAGAAATAGAAACCTCAATGTATTTTAATGTGACAGAGCAACGTAAAATAGTGTGCGATTTAAACATAGAAAAAATAAATAAGTAAAACAGACCTTTTGTGAATACATCTCTGAAAAGCGTAATTTAAATTTAAATGTTTTTGCGGGGGTGTATCTCCACTAGCTTTGCACATCTAAAAAAAAAGAAAAAAAAAAAAAGATCTCCATTCTCCTCTGCATCCCTACAGCATGACGCTGCTACCACCATGTTCCACACTCAGGATGGTGTGTTCAAGATCAGTGTTAATTTTTTTTTTCTTTTTTACAATTGAAAAGGGACTTTTCAGAACTTTTGTTCAAAAAGTTGATCCGCCGTAACCAAATATACGGCAGCTCTAGTCCAACGGATATGAAGATCTTTGCAACATAAACTTTTATTCTTAAGAAATAGAAACATGAATTCTCTTACCTCTTTGAACTGAGAGAAGACTACAAAAGGCCGAGAAGGGGAGAGAAATTTAATCAAGCCCAAGAGAACAGAACAAGGATGAAACTGACTCGCTATCACCAACCTGCAAGCAAGATTACAAAAAACAACAACAAAAAAAAAAACCCAGATGATCAAGAATACATGTCTAACAAAAGAAAGCGATTTCAACAGCACATTGTGTAATTGGAAAGGTGCAACAAGGCAAGATGGTAATTCAGCTCATCAGTGCTTCAAGCAACATAATACCCACAAACCATCTTACAGCTGCACAAGAAGCTGTCGAAAAGGCTGATTTAGGACAGAGAGGAAAACTGTGCTCTGTTTATTGTTTATAGCTTCCAGTAAAGCCTGTAAAAGTCTATGAGCGAACAAGATCAATACTTGTACTTCTGGCAGAGATGTCAGCTTCTTATGGCTCAACCATCAATCATAAAAGCTATAAGGTCTTTTATTTAACGTGGGAGTTAACTGCAAAGCAATCAATTTGTTCACCTTGGAAGAGCACTGCACGGTAATCACTTGGAGCCCAGAGAAAGGCACTTTTTTTTTTTTTACTACTATTATGGACATAGTTAATGATTTAATCATTCATAATTTTTCCCTTCGGTGAATGTGTTGTAATGGCTTCTGCCTGGTACACGGAGCCAGGACAGGAGAAGGAGGCTGCTGCTGCTGACGGAAGCAGAGTGCTGCAGAGAAACGAATCTGAACGCAGAGGCGAAGAATCGGAGACCAACCCGTCAGCGTTTCTGCCTTCCAGCAGGGCAGCTGCGGCCGCCAGCTTCCGGCGCTTCTCCTCCAGCTTCACCTTCCTTTCCTGAGCCTAAAAGTGGAAAAGCATTCCAGTTACAAAACACACATCGCTTTAATTTGATAGATAATTAGCAGATTACGGTGTAGCGTTAAAATACTTTTGCTTCTTGGCGTTTCTCCCTCTCGAGTTTCTCCCGGTCTTGGCCGTCGCCGCCGCCGGTGTTTGTCTCCATCCTCTCCTCGGCTGGACTGCCTTCCTGCTGTTCTGCCCCAGGCTGGATTTGCTCCTGCTCTGCAGCCGCATTCAAGTGCTTTTCTTCTGCAATGTTGGAAGAGATAAAGCACGGCAACCACATAAACGAATGGGAGACAATTTAGGGCAATAGAGTGAGGATTCTGAACTGGGAAGTCAAGTTAAGCAGTTCTGAGAACAGAACAATGACATTAACTCACTTTTGCCTTCTTAAAGTAATCAAACCTAAACACATTAGACAGGGAGCTTTTTAAAAACACAGTAGCTGAGCATCAGCAGTATATCTGACCATAGCAGGTACTAAAGGTTTTAATGCATATCTGTGCAAAGATGGTAAACAAACAACTGATGGTAATTCAATCAGTTTGTGTTCTATTTTATGATTATGCATCATTTTGTATTTATAGACAAACATCCAATAACATAACATGAAGTTTCAGTGGCCTCCCTAGCCAACCCAATAAATAAATGTATACATTAATAATATTAAAAATAGAATAAAAAGTGTATTAATATAAATAAATTATATATAGATTTTTTTTCCTTTTAGCTGTGCCCCACCCCTAAAAATTGCACTGGCCTGATCCGGCCCCCCCGGTGAACATTTTCTGGAGGAGCCACTGTGAAGTTTGAGGCTGTGATGTGACAAAGTGAGTAAAACGTGAAAGGTTATGAACACCTTTTGTAGAGCTGCGCAAGTAAAAAAAACAAAACAAAACAAAAGATATATAAATCCTGGATGTCATTGGCAGTTCAGCTCTAATTTGTAGTAAATCTGTCAAAAATGATAAAAGAATGCCCAACCAGCAGTGGGGTCTTTGGCACTGGTGTCCAGTGTGCCTGCCAGCAAAGCGTTGACGTGGCAGATGGGAAACTCATGCAGCATATCGTGAAAATGTGCGGGGAAGCCAAAACACTCCACCCCCGCCCGCACCGGCCCACCTCCTGGGTGCATCTGAATCACTGAGCCGTAGCCTGGATGGGGAGGGAATAGAAAGTAATTACATAAAGGGCAAAAGAAAGGCTTTGGTCAAAGTCCGCAAAGACAGCTGAAATCTTTAAAGTGTGGATGGTGCACACAGCTTGTTAAGGAAAACCTGCCTCCCATTCTCTCCATGATGGCTCCCAGCACAAGTCCAGCGCAGGTCTCAAACACTAGAACTTTACTGCCAGCATGGATGTTTCCCAGAGTCAACATCTGTGCCAGCGTGTCGTACCGCAGATGGCTGCATCACACGGAAATGCACACATCGTTGCAACCAAACCGACATTTAATCCTCTCAGAAATCTGCCGATTTTCAACACGCAGCCTCACCAGATCTTCCCGGGTTCGCGGCCGTGGTACATCATGGCTATGACGCGGCAGGTTGGTTTCAGAACCGTCACTGTGTTTTCATACCTGGGAGGGAGTGAGACGAGAACAGGCGATGAGACCAGGAGCATTAACACATTACACTGATCGATGCCTGCAACCGTTTTGAGTGTTTGTGACTCACTTTTTCTTCTTCTTCTTAATGTACTTATCCTGGGCATATTCAGTCTTATTATTGAACGTTGAACTGTTATCTATGAGTTGCTGGATGATTTCCTGAGGTACACACAAAAAATAACAATGCATTAACTCTCATCATTTCAGTTCATTATGAACCAAATATACGCTGAGAAATCAGCTGGTGATCAATATCAGACGATTTTATGCGTGACCAATTCTGATTGGGGATTGATTACCTGGAAAGGGAAAGTCTGATCTTTTTCAGATTATTAAATATGCCAGACCTTGACAGAAATGGGTTACATTGACAACAATATCCTTGGGAGCTGACGTTGATACTGAAGGACCAAGACTTAAAAATTAGAGCTGAGCGCATTTTATGACTGTTGATATTGTTCATCATCAATTGGGTTTTTTTCTGGCTCTTCTCCATTTTTAGGTGAGCAAGACAGAAGAATCATTGAGTGAGCTATAATCTTTATAAAATGAGCAAATGCGATTGCTGCATTTGTGGATTTTTAGAAATGAACGGCTCAGTAACTTTATTCAAGTTACATTTGTACCTCGTTCTTCAGACCTTGCTCTTTCATCGTCTCAATGTCGTCTCGGGTGAGTTTCTGTGATTTCCCATCGTCGACGATGTTTCTGTTGTCTGTACCTGCCACCTTCACATCTAGGAGCCACACAGAGAGACAGTGAGACACAGCTGAAAGACAGGCTCAACAGGATCTCTGCATTTAACCATGTTTATATTCACGGAACCTGTATTAAAAATACCTGGATGCAAAGACAAATTTTCTCCATTTTGAATTTAATATTTGTGTAAAATTACAATTGTCAATTCTGATGAACCGGACCCTTCAGCATTTTCTTTTTCTGCCGTTCGCTTCTTATTTTATGCAATTTATTTTATTCACTACCAGTCTTATTTGATTAGCATATTTTCTTCATTCCCTAGTTTTGTAAGTTCCTCAGAATTTCAGTTTTCAGCTTGGCAAAGAAAGCTTAGTGTAAATCTACCAATTTGGCATGTGGAGAAAAATGAAAGTTGGCTAATAATTGTTTTAAAATGGCATACAAAAAAATAGAGAAGGACGGAGGGGGAAGGCAAAAACACAAACCGAAGTGGCCTCACAATGCCTGAGAATGTATGGCACACCTGTGGAACTTTCCGTTTCCTTGTCTTCCTTCGGCTGCAACGTTCCTCCGGAGGCAATCTCAAACGTGGTGCTGTACAGATGTCCCACCACGTTATCCAGCAAGATCCACTGCTTCTCAAAGATCACCTTTCTGCAAACCAAATCCAGACCTCATTCACTCCGGCACCAGGTAAACTCACCGTGCCCCTCTCTAGAAGAATGTATCACATAATAAACTGAAGCTTAGCATGTCAGACTTACTTCTTCCGCTGAATTTGCACCGCTTTGTAGACGTCCCCTCGTTTCAACACTACGTGGTCTCCCTCTTTGATTCTGTACTCATAATCATCATCTTCGTTCTGAGCCATGATAAACTATGTAAAGCAGCTCAAAACACAGCTGCTGGA
Organism: Poeciliopsis paucimaculata; assembly: GCA_903067055.1. Lineage (NCBI taxonomy): Eukaryota > Metazoa > Chordata > Actinopteri > Cyprinodontiformes > Poeciliidae > Poeciliopsis > Poeciliopsis paucimaculata. Next base: position 10,931 of record CAEGAD010023538.1, read on the forward strand.
GAGACGCCGCCTTCAGCTTAATCTTTAAAAGCGCTCCAAACAAGTGGAGGCATAAAAAGGCACTGAATTATTCTGAGCCGCGAGCAAAAACGTCTTAAATTGATGTTCACACGTGTTAGCTTTCACTTCCCTAGCCTCCAATGACGTGTAAAAGAAGAGCGGAATGACGTTTCGGAATAAGTGCCACTGATTGGCCGAGTGGACGTCAATCATATTTCTGACCAATAGGCGCGAGGTGCGAGCTAAAGAGAAGGAAAAAAAGAGCAGCTAAAACTGAATAGAGTAGAAATATAAAATAAATAATTAATAACTTTTCCTCTAGGAGAAATAATTTTTTATGTGTAATTTTTCCTTTGGGAAAAATTATTTTTCCATTTGTAATATTTAAACATGCAAGACACATTAGTTAAATATATGCTCATTTGTGTTAAATAAAATAAACAAATTAAACTATATTATTTTGGGGGCATTTATGTATTTTTACATATATAATTTCAAAGTTTTCACGCATTTATTTCTGACATTAAATTTGTATAATATTTCTCTAATAGACTAGTTAGATATGCATTTGTTTTTATGCTGATATGAATAAATATAATGATTTTATGTTTATATTTTGTTACCCAAAACATTTCATCCAAGTCCTACTGTTAGTTACTATCATACTCTTTCAACTATGAAATGTAAGTAATTTTAATCATTCTAGTTGACCTAAAACAGAAGTTTACTATGGTTTCATGTCAGGCACTGAATGTAGTGTATGTCAATATCTTGTTTCAACTCTGTAGTGAGAGAAATAACAAGAAGACAAATTATCTGTTTCAAAGTATGTAGTAGAAGACAATTTATATTTCATCATTGTAAACAGAGCTCAACAAAACTGATGAATAAAAGGAGATAAACACATTTTGAGGAAGAATGGAACATAATTCAATTTAAGGCTCTGCAATGTTTTCAAATTTTGTCACTTTAAGAAATATTTGACATTAAAAAAGAACTAGCTTCTCACGCATCAGCTCATCCACTCGTAGAAAGACAATCCAAACATAATTACATTGACATCATTATTTTGTGCACAAATGACAAAAAAAAAAAGTGGTAAAACCCATTAAATGGTTCTGTGAAGGACAATATGTGTCTGTGATGCCATCTGTTTTCTTTTGCAGTAGTTTGTTCAAGGCTTATAGTTAATATTGTAGTGGTAGTTTCATGCTGATATGAACAAGAACTTCAGTACAAAATGGACAGTCATGTATTTCTTGGGTCATTCTTGGCCTCCAGTAAGTTTAAGGAACAATTCTTCATCTAGTGTTTCATTCTGGTCTTTTGATCGCGTGGAGAGGAAGATATAACCACCAATGAACTCGTGGACCACCTTGCAGTCGCAGCTCACACAGCAGAAGGCTATTATCACGTTCTGGTCAAATTCTATGGTCACCTGAAATTACATGCAACATTACTGATTTATTTTAATCCCATGAAGCAGTGTTGTGTGGGAGTAAACACTCCAAACACTCCAAAACGTTAACGTTCCACATGAGGAATGAAGTCTCACTTGTCTTATTTCCCAGTTGACGTTCCATTGCTTCATGTTGGCAAACCTCCATGTGGTGACAGGCATGCCAGAGGACATGTCAATACGAATCATGCGGTTATATGAAATCCCCAGAATTTCATCCTTCTTGCTACCTTTGAATCTGAAATGCAAGTAAATAGAATATTCAAAATATATGGTTTAAGCAAAACATGACCGCAGTTGCATAGTCGTAAAACAAAAATATTTGCACACTACCTGACAATGTAGTAGTTGATGCCAAATTCTGGAAGAGACTGCCAGGCCTGGATAAAGCGCAACTTGGCCTCTATCAAGGACAGTTTTGCTATGTTCTGTTGGGCCTCTAGGATCCGTGCTGTCAGCTTGACGCAATCATGCAAAGCAGATTTAGCAATAAAATTTAGCGTAGCTGCTGGTAAAAGCAGATAAATTTGAGGCATCTGTCAAGCAAACCTGCTTGGTCTTGTGCTTCTTGGAATAGCGAGGGGAAACAAAACATTCTGCATTCATTTCCATGGCATCAAGGTCTGGAGCCGCCTGACCAGGAGGGGGCGCCAGGCTCTTCATTTGCAAAAACGACTGGATGTTTTTCACTTCTGTCTTGTAGGAGCTGTATGCCATTGTTTTGCCTTTTGAGGCTAGGATACATGCAGCTTTCCACTTAGCATACTGTGTTTCCTACACAGGAGACAAGAAGATTCATGAAGAGATACTTGCGTAAGGTCCTCATTTAAAATAGATGCAGTGAAACGCTTAGGGAAGCAAGTGGGCTTTTACATTATCGCATCGGATGTACACTTCATTCATCCCGTCGGCAACTGGAAGCAGGAGTTTGATGCCGAACTTTTTCTCTGTGACATTGACATCTGGGACCACCTCACATCCTGTTAATTTAAGTTGAAGAAATGTAATACATAAAAGCAATGTTTAATAGTTGTCCTGGCAACAAACTTTCCACTTTAGCTGTGAATCTCTGCATCACATCTAGAGTTACACCAAGCCTAACAACTGATTCTCTGATTAAAGCTCTTTTTTCAGTCTAATGCAGCTCTAACGTTTTCTGCAGTGTTCATAATGCTGTTTGTTTACTGATGGTATCTATCGAACATCTGAATTTTTCAAACAGCAGATATTAAAATTCACCACGGTGGCCTCTACTCAATAATTAGAAAATGACAGCTGATTTCACTAGATTTTTTTAGGGGTATCAGAGTTAAATGGGTTCACTAGAGAGTGTTTTAAAAACTTCTTTAAAATTTTTTATATTTTTTCCATACACTTCACAATTATGCTTCCCTTTGCGTTGGTCTCTCTCAAAAGATGCACACACTGACATCTGCTATGTCTAATGGTATGAATATGTTACAAGAAACTGTCAAATAAAGATAAAGAACTGGGACCTTTCCAGTTTCTGTGATCCTGCACATCAATAGCATAAATTCAAAGTGCTATTAAATTAGTTTCTAATTCTTTTAACCACTGACCTCGGAGTTGCAACTGCTCGATTGGTTCTCCACTGGAGGCTTCCTTACTCTTAAAATAGGAGATAGTGGTGTCCTTGAACACAAACCAATACTCTTTGTATGGTCGCAGGGTCAATCTTTTGGGCCTGTTTTGACAGACACACACACCAGTGGAACCCAAACAACATGAACAGCTTATAAGATTGAAGTATTTATTTAATAAATACCAACTGCTCCTGCAGAACATTTACCCAGATGCCCTCAAAGCTGCTTAATTTCTTAAAACAAACCAAGACATGTATATGAATGATAGAATCTTTTGACAACAACTTTTTAAGCAAATAAATGTGACTAGCTGTACTTCCCCTACAAATGTGTAAACACAAACCAAGCTAAATATGGTAGCGACACGCCTCAGTAATGATGCTTGAAGGAGATTTTTTACCTGAATAGCCGCAGGGTGTCTGCCAGCTTTGGAATGTCTGTAATGTCCTCCTGGAGGCAAGAAAAACAAAATTCAGTCACTGTTTTACATCATCTTGGAACAAATTAGTAAAGTCATACCTAACAGTAGCAATTTGAAACCAAATGTTCTGCTGGAACTAAAGACTAAAATTAGACAAATTTTTTTTACTTGGCTTTCACAACAGTGGCTGATGGTTCACAAACATATATTTACCAGAATTCGGTCCGTGTGTCCGCCTTCAAGGGTCACCTCCAGGTTAGACAGGGCAGCCTCTACTTCATCGATTTCTGGCTCACTGGAGTTGTCCAGCGGCTCAGTTGACATGGTCAGTTTGCAAATGTGATACTGAGAAAGACATTTTTTTTTTATTAGAGAAATGGAAGAGTTCTCTCACAAAATCCCAAGGAGTTTCTGTCATGGGACTAATGTACTAATTAAAAAAAGACTGGCATGAGTCAGAGAACTGTTTGTTCATGTCAGCATTTGTAGTAGTGTGTAGGTCAAGACACTCTGTTAGATTTAATGTTTTCCTCATCTTTGCCATGGAATAAGAGCCGAGGACGGCTGAAATTTGTTTACAGGGAAGATTAGATTTAAAACTTTAGGTAATTATCAGATTCTTTAAGCACTTTTAGTGGAAGAGCAAAAATTATTAATGTATAAGCTTAACTTACTCCTTTTCATGTCTGTATTCTGGTCTCTCTCTTTGCCTTGTCTTCCCACACAGTGTGATTTATCACATGTCCAAACAGGTCTACTCACATATTTACATACCAAACTCAGTACCCTTCATTTTGCGCTTCAAGGCATAAAAACAATGCACTCCCAATTTGGTTAAATTTGCTGCAGCCCTAAGGAACAATCATGCATATTGATAAACTAGCATGAAACAGAGTTGTAATAATTTATCTCCAGTGCAAGTTTAAAAGCAACCCCTGCTGTGTAAATTCCATGTTAATAGGTTGTGCCGTGTAATTTTCTGTCGTACATTTACGTCTTAATAACCCTGATTCTGACCTTTTTAACAAATTTGCCTGAGTTGTTCAAGAGTCTCCGTCGATCTGTCGTCTTTTCTTATTTAGCCCATGAGAAACAAAAACAACATACAGACCACGAAATTTGTGTTTTTCAATATCAGTTTACTATTTGTATCATGTTGGTTATCAAAGGCCAACAAAGAACTCATACAATTCCCCTTTAAAAGTATTCATACCCTTAAACTTTTTGCCATTTTTCCATGTTACAGTCACTCTGATAGAACAGAGAATTATTGTGCCGTAGAATGAAAAGTATGCATCAATTTCCATTTTTTCAACAAACAGCAAAAATTAAGTTTGATCCACCGTAATCAATTGCTTTTGTCAGCTCATTTGAACATGGATTCGACTTCTGTTTAAAATAGTAAATTTCCAATAAAAACACTACGATCGACAAGTTTTAGTAGTACACTGCATTTCTTCAGTTACCTTGAGATGGTTATTTTGAAAGACAAATGGGTGATTTGTTAGAAAATAAAAAGAGAAATACTTGTTATAGGAGAGCATTAATGGTGAAAGGTGTTAAAGAAATTACATCTAAATCAAGAAATATGCAGTAAATTGGGATCCCAGATGAACTTTTTTCATATTTGTTAAATTATAAAGTGAATGTTTATATTCTTATAATAGTATTTATTAGCAATTTGCAATGAACTACATCACAAAATGGAAACGCCAACATTCTTCAGCTATTTTATCAACTTGTGCAATTACTGTAATAACAGTGTAGGCATCAGGTTCACCTGTAAAGAAGCGAACATCAGCATTTCCTCGTCGGTGCAGTCTATCTCCTCCAGCATGATGGCCCACCGGGCCTGTTCGTACAGCTGGGTTATCCTGACAGCATCATACTGAAATACAAAAACAAACAAACACGCACGAAACAACCTCGCGTTTATGCATTTCATTCTTTGTTTCAGGGAATTTCCAACATAAAATGCATGTTTTTTTGTTTTTTTTCCCCCAATGGAAAACACCATCTTACTTTAGGGTTGAGATCAAAGAAGACATTGTACTTGAAGCGAAGTATCAGCTTGTCGTCATCCTGAATGTCCTGCTCCATGAGTGAGCGGGACGAGTCGAGCCACCTGTCGATCGCAACAAGCAGTCAGATGATGTGGGGGTAAAAATATTCATAAATCGAGCAGAAGGGTTTCTGATTTTACCCTGCGTTGTTCTCTGCTTTGTCCACAAGCGACAGCGACTTGTATATCTTGGCCAGTTCTGCAGGCGGTAGGTTTGGCTGAGACTCAGCTAAGGGGTTTTCTCCAAACCATAGGCTGGTGGCAGACATGGGCATCCCGTTCTCTGGGTCATAGGTTGCCGTCATCGTCTTATTGTACATAGGGCCTAATTTATTAAAAATCGCAGTGAGAATGTGGGAAATAAAGTAAGATTTAACTTAACTTCCCATTAACTTATATTCAAAGCAGCCTAGATTAGCTGTCTGGTGTATGCTAGCAGAAATGAATACAGAAAACAAAATTTTTAATGAAAAAGTAACACTGACAACAAACATTTGACATTGACAGTTCAGAGCATGACAACAATGTAAAGGCAAAGGCAACCAAATGCCCAGCAGCTGCTTCCTTTATATCTGAAGTTTTAAATGTGAACATCATCACACCAGCTCTAACTATCTTACCTGTTCATGCTAAACAAAAGCATCCCCACATCATAATGCTGCCACCACGTTTCAAGGTGGGTTCAATTTGTTTGGAAAGTGTGGGGTCCCCTCCATACAAAGCATTCTGCATGTTCAGTTTTGGTCTCTTCCAATAAGACTAGAGTTGAAGTGTACATAGTTAATAGCTTTCACGTCGAATGATTCTCCAAATCAAGCTCCTGCAGAGTAACCCTGGACCTCCTGGTTGCTTCTTGCTTCTCTGACTCTTGATCTTGCTTTGTCTATCAGTTTAGGTTGACGACCATGTCTTGGTAGGTTTACAGTTTGTACCTTACTTTGATAATTTTTGGGTTGATGGATGGAGCAATGTTTCAGGGCGTAAAATGCTATTCATAAAGTATTGTTACAAACCAAAACTCAGCTGCGGTTGAGTCTTGGTGCATAAACTGTGTAAGGGAAACGTTAAAATCCGTTCAGTAACGCTGAATTTAGACACTGAAGCATCAAATCATTAAGCCTAACATTTAGTCAACCTTTTACAAATTTACTACATATAAATATATATTTATTGCACTGTCTATCCTTTAGACATAAATGCTCTCACATCGTTTCACACCACTTTTAGATCTAATTGCTATCCTGTTGCACCTGAGCAGAACCTAATTTGTTCCAGCATATAAAATCTGAAGTACCTGTTCCTCCCTGTCCTACGTTAAGTGCGTCCCATATGTCCCAGAGGTCCTCCTGAGGAGAGTTCTTGTCTTTCTTCTTTTTCTTCTTGCTCCAATCCTCAGGAGGCTTCAGCAGAGAGAGTTCCTCTGATCTTCTGATATCTACAATCGAGCAAAGAAGAAACGTTGTGAGCGATCAGGAGGAATATGCAAAGTAGATTGGGTCCTGATTTTAGTAGCACAGGAAAATCCCATGTTCAGGAACCACATAAACTAACTGAGAATTCTGCAGATCTCCTCCACTGCCTTGAACACCATACTGGAGAAGCAGACTGTCATTCTGATGGTTTTCATATTGGGCAGCTGCAGCAACAGTGGTTTGTGCTGGGGAGTGTAGCGCAGAAAGGCATCAGCCTGTGGATGAAAGTTACACAAAGTTTAGATAAAAAAAACAAAAACTTTTCTCAAACATATTTATTGAATTTCATTTTGGAATTATTTGAAATATATGCGTTTGCCATGGTAAACATTTTATTTTTATTTATGAGCGCTATTAAACAACCGCGGTAAAACAACTGGGACATAAATGTCAACATGAGATGGTTCTTGCTCCACTAAACAGTTATAAATGAGCCATCACTATTGGAAGGTGGATATGATATTTGCTTAGTAGCCTCCAAGGTCAGCTATAAATAACAACTCCACACATTTCAAGCCTGCAAGCACACACAGGATTTATCTATTATGCTTTGACTAAAGAGACATTTAGAGATAGCACTCTGACTGCTTGCACACACTTCAGGGAAACTGCAAGAACTGTGAATTGCTATTTTATTCGGTTTACCTGGATCCCACATTTGTCCAATGTCCAGTGAGTTTTGAGCAGCCAGCATTTCCTCTGTTCCCACCACAACGCATGATCGGACCAGTCCTGCTGAGTCTCTGTAGGTAAACGCATAATCTAGATTTAATCTTACTATCATGCAACTTTTATGTGCAGAATAACATGTAGGATCTCAAATCCTTTTATCTCTTGTATAAATGACGGTTCAGTAATTTAGTAGTTCAAATTATTTATTAGCTCACAGAAATCTGGATCAGGCATAACTTAAACAACCCTTTACCAAATTACTGTAAAGGATTGTAAGCGATCATTTATAAAACATTTCAATTTTGTCACATTACTAACTTCAATGCACTTTAATTGGATTTTATGTGTTAGACCAACACAAAGTAGTGCACATTTGTCGAGATGGAGTAAAGGGACACATTGTTCCTTATTTTCTAAGTCAGTGTTTTGTAGAATCATCTTTTGCTCCTCCAGTTGCAATACTTTTTGGACATGTCTCTACAACTTTCACACATCTGCCTTTGGCGCAGTGAAACCAGATGGAACGGCTATGTGAAAATCAATTTGCTAACCACAGATTCTAACTGGGTTTAATTATGAGCATTGACTGGGCCATTCAAAAACTTTGTATCTAGACCTTTCCTTTGTAGCTTCTCCTGCATGTTTTGGGTCATTGCACTGCCAAAAGTTGCAGCTTGTAACAAGTTTTCAATCAGGATGACCCACTAAGCTTCACAGGGTCATCCTTCATAGATCAACTTCCATATTTCCGTGGCATAACATTGCCACAATATTCCGTGGTGTGGGTTGAGGAGTTCAGATTGGTGTGCAGTGTTAGTTTTCACCCACACATAGCAGTTCACATATGTCAAAAAGTTCCCAATTTGATCTTGTCTGAAAAGAAAACCTTCTTGCTTGGTGTGTCCAGTACTTGCCTTGAGGCAGACTTTAGACGAGACTTCTTGCCCAGCCTGCTCGTTTACATGAATCACCACTCTTTATCTGACCCGCTCATTATTTGGAGTTGTGCTTTAAAACTGCTAGCAGCAGAAATACTCTTTGTACCCACTGGTGTGTAGGTGGTGTGGTTTAATGAGTCTACCTGATATCATCTTGTAATACTGGGCTTAAATCCATCTGTTGATGACGTGACGTTTAGTCATCTTCTCATGTCTCATAATTTTTAAACCACCTCACGAAAAAAGTCCCCTCGTATATTACGTTCATGAGCTCCGCTATGTTTACAGCAAAAAACACTGCAAAAAGAAAGCAGATAAGGCTCTGAAAATACTTTGCCCCCTAAGGCTACACATGCCGATGCATTGTGACTGAACAATGGCACGGTGTTGTAGAGAAACACAGTGCAAACAAAGGCGTGGCTTGACAAACACAGCTGTTGCAGCAGCAGACACAAGCCAAATTCAACACAACATGCATGAGCAGCGAATTAAGTTCTAAATGGTGAACACAAGCAGTTTTAAAAGAATGTCTTTTTTTTAGCTGTATGAACATCAACACAGCTTGTTCAATTTCTTATTGATCTTAGACACTTACTAATTTTTTCCACCAGCTTAAGCATGAGTCCTCCGATGTGCAAGTCACCTGTCACGCTGAGTTTGAACTTCATGGACTCGTCGCCGTGTTTCTGATCCACCTGAACAGCCAGCTGCCATGGTTTTTCTTCAATCGCTGAACCTTTGATCATGGCCTTGTTGTAAAGACATTGAAAAGGCGAAGAAAAAAATTATGTGCTTTGGGATTGATTGATATATTTTTTTAAATTCAAATAAATAAAAAAAAGCGCTAAGATTTCAAGTTTTCATCATTAAAACATGTCTTTCCTTGAGCAGCTTTGTATGGAAGCAAATACGGAAAGTCTGAGGTTAAAAAAATTTAACAAAAAAAAAAAAAACAGTGCTAGTGGATTAAATGTCCTTAACATTACCACTGACGCATGCAGTCTGTATCCAGCCTCTTGTGAAACAATTTTGTATCACTGTACTGCAATGTCTCTGCAATGATACTGCAGCCCCCGTATCTACTCCAGTATGAGCCGATACATTTTTAACAGCAGTGTAACATACAAGCAGGGTGGTACAACTACAAAAAAACAAAGGAGATGAAGCTACAGAACTCCCTTTCCAAAAGGGCACAGATCTACTGGACAATTGACTGATTTTAAATAAACTAAAAGAACAAATGAAAGACTTGAAGTGTGCAAGTAGGGGGAGATGAATGAGGGTGGGGGGGGAGAACAGAGGGCAATGGCTGTGGAATGTGACGAGCAGGAACACGAATCTGGTGCAAGAGGGAATGTAGAAAACAACAATCAGCCCACACTGCACCAGGCTTTGTTAATCAGATGTCTGAAACACTGTGAGTAAACACACACACAGAGAGAGAGAGAGAGAGACAACCCAACCTAGAGCAATGTGATCATCCTTGTTTCTATCTTGTCCCACAAAGCTCACTGCAAGAGAGTGCTGTGTGCAACTGTACTGCAAAGAGGCTTGATTTAATGAACACACTCTATTCTCTTTGTGCTGCTGTGGCGTGTGCAGCTGCAGGGTACAGTTTTAAAGTGTGAGCCTGCTGAGGTGAAGGAAGGCTTGTTGAGATGTGTTGGAGTATGATGAATTGGGACACAGAATATTGCACTAGCAACAGAAAAAGAGCAACAACAACAAAAAAGAGCTTGAAAAGAACTTTATGGGTTTCCTACTTGGTGATGCCTCCAATACCAACTTATTAAAATGTTTTTGTTTTTCTACAAAAGCACATGACACACAAGTGGAACTATACGCAACAAACCTTCTTTTACAGCTAATCTCTGACAACAGCAAAACTCCACATGAACAATTTTCATTTTCCAAGAACATAATCTGAATTTCCAGACTGGGCTTTAAAAAAAAAAACCCCGCCAGTAACGCGCTCGTGCTGCCTCTTCTGTTGGCCTAACACCGATTCACGACACCTACGCTGGGGTTGAAGCTTCAGGTGTGGAGGAGTCCCGCTCTAATCAAACGCAGCTGCGTTTCCCCTGCCACACATAACGGGGGACGTGATTCCCACCGCGGTTACGTCGAGGTTTCTTTGAGTATGAAAGCGCTCTTACCTTGGCTTGCGTTTTCGGCCGGTGAACTATTCTTAGAATGTTTCTTTTCAAGCGAAACGAATCGGGGAATAAAGGTCCCTCGGAAGTAAAAATTAAAAAGAAGAAGAAGAAGAAGAAGAAGAAGAACACGCCCAGTTGAGACAGGTAGGAGAGGGAGAGGAGGTGGAAACGTAGGAGGAAGTGACCAAATAGACACGTTACCGACATGAGTAACGAGTCACAAAGGTGAGTTTATTTAAAAGCGACGTCATAAGAGTCTAAAAACTTTCTGTACGTTAAATAAATTCAGGTAAATTACTGTATAAAGGTGAGAATGCGTTAAACCCTAGCTTGAAACGCATCAAAACACATAGGTAATATGTAGAAAGGGAGTGTATTAGCCTAAAGTGCAATTAACTGTTCATACTGTTATTAAAAACATAATAATTATGTGTGGCTTTTAGAAGTAACCCTTGCATATCGATATCAATAAGCCAGAAAGTTGTGACTTCAAAAAGTTGCAGTACAGTAATAAAGTGACACCCACATTGAGCAATGCATTTGAAACATAGCATATGATTTTTACCAAATAAATAAAAACCCCAGAAGCTTCATGTTACCCCACCATGGGTGAAATTTATGAACTTACAGATGGTCAGCAGAAAGTCACTTTATTGAGGAATTTGTAAAGCAGCTAGTTGTGCATGCAAGCATTTTAATTGAAAGTGAGGCAGTATAAGGAGTATTTATAGAGGTGGAAGACTGAGTTATCTATTAAATTGGTTCAGTTCACTTGGTCAGAGATGCAAAGCAACCTGCAAGGTTATCTAAAGTAATCTTGGTAGAAGAAATTATGCAGAACGGTTAGGGTTCAAAGAATAGTTTTCATAAATCTTGAGCTTTTTCAGAATTTCTATTCGGTTTGTAAGTATCCAGTTCAGACTTGACTAGTTTTAAGTAATTCAAATTATGAACTGGAGATTATAAAACATTCCAGATACTTTGAAAAACTGTGAAATGGCAAATTTGTGTACTGTTAGAGACAAGGGAGACAATACTTTGCACAACCCAGGACACCCAGTCCTCATTTAGCAGGTATCCAAATGTATAACAGGCAATTTAGTACTTGTGCAACTAACACATTTCTTTTACTTTACTTTTATTCTGTCATTATCAAACCTGTACTCGTTATTGTGCTCTTTGTGTTGGTTTCTTCTATTTCCTATTTCAGCCTAACTAGATGGGTCGCAGTTTTGGACCTAATGTTTGGCTAAACTACCGTCTAGTCCCAAAGATCCAGTTTTTGGACTCGATGAATATTGAAACAGCTTTTGTGTGAGTGTTGTTACTCAAACACTGCTGCATATGTGTTCCTTGCAGTGTATTTTATATATATTTTTAAAAACTAAAATACAGCTCTGATTTAGACTTCAAATTCTAACTGTTTGGATATAATTTTAAAATGATTGGTGTGATGAATCTTTTTCTTTTTTAAAAGTTATGTTTTTGTAATGTAATAATGATCTCAATTACTGGGATCTTATCTCATAAAAAAGACAACACACATATCATTGGTGAAGAAGAAGCATATACTAATTTGTATGAACGGAACATGACTAAATGGCAGCATAAAATTCCTATGTATTTAAAAATGTGTTTTCTTTGAACTTGAATGATTTTCTCTTTAGTGTATAGAAAACGCAAAGGAATTAGAATTCACACCTTTAAACTGGAGGAATGAAAAAGTTGAAAACTCGTATTGTTTTTGAAAGAGAAAAGCCTACAATAGGATGAGTAATGTTTCACTTCAGCCAAGTCAGCCCACCTTTTTCATGCCCACACCTTCTTCAATGAATAAATCACATGAATCACTTCAGTTAATCCTTTCCATATTATATTGCTTGTTTATAAACAATAACACTTGAGTTACATTGATTGCATTTGTTTTCCCACAGATAATCAGCCAGTCACATATTGTCTTTGTTGCGATTTTGTAGCAATTTCTTTTTATGTTAATACATGTGATGAGGGGGCCACCTTCTGGTTTAAGTTGGGAATATCATAGCATTGGGAATGTGCTCCAGTGAAATTTCTACTCCTCAATTTCTACTCCTGAGTGAGAAAATAATCAAAAAGGTCGCTAATTTCAGTAACTAAATTACTGAAATGAGTATGTCTTACACAGATTTGTGGCATGCAGTTTGATTTGTTTTAAGCGTTTTATGTCTGCAAATCTTGTTGATTACAGACTCAAGGTCTGCATTTAGTACTGTGTGAGCCACCAGCTTCTCCAGAAATGACCTTGGTGAATTACCCACTTTGTGGAATGACTTTAACACAAGCACAACATTCCTGTAACAAAATATGTTTGCATTGGCCTTGTGTAATAATCTGTTTATATCTTTTTTTTTTTTTTTTTTTGAGAAACATAACTTGGGTTATCATTAGCTATAAGCTATTATTAGTATCAATAGAAATAAATGGTTAAAATATATCACTGAATCAAAAGACATTATATTGTGTGCACATTGCACTGAGTGTAGCAGAAAAATTCAACATTTAAATGATTCTGATATATTTAGATGTACCTATGTCTGTGTAGCCAACATCATGTAACCAACTCATGTATTATTGGCTTGAGTTCCACAATCTGCTTTTATTTGTATATAACTTATTTGGCTGCATTTACCTCACTGGGTATGCATTGTCAAACAATATTGCACATTGTTGCATTGAATATGGTGCATAGTAATGGTGAAAAGGAGATTAAACTTTTATAATATTCCCACCAGTGGAGCTAATTATTCTAAAAATTCTGGAATACAAAAATTTGTTTGTATTCTTGCGAAATACAAACTCACTTAGTAAAACTTCTCCTTATACATAAATCTGTCAAACATTTTGCACTTGCCCACTCTTCTAGAGAAACCTGAATAAACATTGTGAATGTATTCATTTTTCAACCACATGGTGGGGTCATTAGCTCACACAAAAGTCACTGAAGGGACCCAAGTATCAGCTTTTTAGGGGAAGCGTTCTTGTTTTCCAATAGAAACAGGGCAACCCTGCAGCTTCCTTCATATTCACTGCTCTTGCTTTGAGATGGATTAACAGTTTATCTTCAGAGGTTTGTCTGTATAAAGATAATCTTGTTTCTTCCTACAAAAACCTTTGCATTAACATACAAAAAACAATCGGTTATGGAGATCATGTTTATAACCATCTTGATTATGATTTTCAGATTAGTCAAGCGTCTCCATAAACATTTTTGTGATTTCTTTTTTTTATTTATTTTTTTACATTTTTTATTTTTTTAAGATTGAATAAACTTGTCTTTATATTCCCTGTACAGGAAGGACAATCTTCAGTGCCAGTGCTGGGAAAAAAACAACAACTCCTAGAACTGGTGAGTATTCAAGGACACCATAGCTTCGTGGTTGCTTGCTAACACACGAACTTCACCAGAGACACTCAAGTTCAAGGACACTTTCTCTGACAATTTGACCATTTTGACCACACCCTACAGAACAGGAGTAGCAAACGTGCCTGTGAATGTGTCTGAGTTTTCTGCTCTTTGCTGTATTTAGTGCTGGCACATACGGTTGTCTTGAGTGCTTGCGTAAGAGAGGAAATTTAAATTCCATGACAAAACAAATAAATAAACCCTGAACCTCATAAACCTTGACACTGATGTAACAGCACATGGAAAATAGTGTAATTTGGGCCCTTAAGATCTTGAGAGAACGTCCACATCATCATCCCACCAGGGATTCAGTTGGCAACTTGGTACACAGAGTTCAAGCACAAGAATAAGGACAATAGTGAACATTATTTCAGTGCCTGGGAGAATGATAAACTGCACTCTTTGGGATGATGGAAAGCGAGGAAAGGAAAACTTTTGGAGTGTGGTTTCAGACACAATAAATTACATCTACTACCTGAAGCTGGTCTGAACCCACTTGGAAGCGGGTGGGAAACAACATCTGTAGAAGCCTTCGCTTGCGCTGTGAAAGAGAAACCTCCCGGTGACCTGGGAACACGCTTACCCAATTAGCAGCCTTGCCGACGGATCAAATGGAAGTGAAAACATTCACTGCCGTGACGGAGAAGCATCACAATGCTCCATTCATGCTGCAGAGCCCTTCGCTTTGGGGGTTAGGTGAATTGGGGGTGTTGCTGGGGGGACTTATTCTTTTAGGCACATAGTGGATAGGTGGGATGGATGAAACCGAGAAATAAATATATTAAAAAACCCCACCTTACCTCGCTGTTCTATTTGACAGGCGATTGTAGGGTTCTCTATCAAACCTAATGTGGATTTTAGGGGTAAATGTTGTCCAAAGGTGTAGTTTTCATAGTGTTACTGAGCACCCCTCACCTTGACCTTTTATATTCGGTTCACGTCAATTCCTGCATCTCCTTGGATACAGTCCAAAATACCCTCACAGGTTCTGTCCAGGGGGATGAAGGCTGAGGGGGTCAGAAACCATGAGAAGCAGAATTTGAAGTGCGGCTCTTGACAGCACGGGGCTCTGGGGAAACAAAGCTACACTGCCTTATGGGCTGGAAAGCGTTACAGGTCGGATTCAGTTTCGTTCTTTGAAGCTGTAAAAGTCATTGCATGTCTGTTTCCTACTTTTCTTTCATGAAAATTGTTTTATTCTTATGCTGCAGACTTCTATATGTGTTCTACACAAAATAAAGAAAAAGGCTCCATCAATCAAGTTTATAATAGTGCTAGTATTTGCCTGACTTCATACTTCTCCTCAGACGGACTGTGACGAAGGACTGTCTCTGGAGAACGGCTATTTTATTCATTATGGAAACGAGCATGTGTTCACATACGAAGCCAAGAGCCACCATATTCTCATTAGATTTAAAAAGTGAAGCTAAAACATACAAGTTTGTGCATTTATCTTGGTTTTTCCATAAAATATAACTTTTTTTTTCCCATGTTGGCCTTATCTTTGCTTTGGAACATCAGATAGAAATAAAACTTTTTCATGATGTCAAGTCAGATAGCCATAAATACAGGTTGTCGGTGCAGTGTGACCCTCGCATTTAAAAGAGAGGCTTTTTTTCTGAAGTGTGGTTTGGAACAGGGTATCAGGTATTTAAATATTGTGCTTCTTTCTGAAAAGTGGCAACTGTAAAACAGCTTTCATAGCAGAGTATAGCTTTACCTGTCACTGACTGTATTTCATATTGTTTATGTTTTGCTGCCTAAAGCATAAAAAATATGTGATTGAACAGAGTCTTATGGATAGATTGTAATTGTGTACATCAGACAGATACTAAGACACAGACATGAAGGGATGACAGCTGATAATTTCAGTGTCCTTTATAGCCAAAAGCTCTGTCTATCCTTCTTTGTTAGTTTCAGCAGGTGTGCCTGAAAGTTTGAAGCAGCTGCTGACATTTCCGATCTGAAGACTTGTTGAATAAAGCCATATGTAGCACCGTGATTTTTTTTTCTTAGGTTTGTGGAGAACAGTCCATGCTTTGTTTCCTATAAATTGTCTCCTTTTGTTGCAGGTTCTTCTTAGAAGGTTCTTGAATGGTCACAAAAACACTCAGATGCCCCCCAGCTATGGCCTTTCCTGGAAGAAACAAGTAAGCTTGGAGTAACCGTGACTGAAATCACAGGTGCGGCGTAGCAGGAAGCAGGGCGTTGTGCTCCTTTCCTCCCTGCATCAATCTGCAAGCTAGTTATGAATGGGTGCCATTTTGGTATACAAAATAGGTAGCTTTTGCTTGTATCAGCTGATGCAGGTTGGTGTTGTTTTTGGCCCGACCTTAAAGGCCTGAGGACAGAAAACTGTACTGAGAGTTAGA
Organism: Poeciliopsis paucimaculata; assembly: GCA_903067055.1. Classification (NCBI taxonomy): domain Eukaryota; kingdom Metazoa; phylum Chordata; class Actinopteri; order Cyprinodontiformes; family Poeciliidae; genus Poeciliopsis; species Poeciliopsis paucimaculata. The sequence goes on from CAEGAD010023538.1 coordinate 27,529, forward strand.
AAAGGTCACATAAACTCTAGCGAGATTACTTTACCAACACTTTCCATGGCTGAGATCCCGTGAATAGATCCATTGTGGGTTGGGTCTCTGCTAGCGGAAAGTAAACCCTGTCAGGATCCAGTTCATTAGCACCTAGTTTACTGTTTGAAGTTGGTTATTTTTCCAGTATCTAAAGGGAAATCCCAGCTATACATCCAGCTGTGTGGGTGATTGTGTGTGTTTTGCATATTTCCTTACGTGTCTATTAATGTGCAGGAACATAGTGTGTACTTATATAAATGTACAAGGCACGTCGTATCCACAGGGGGTTTCCAGAGCAAATGGTTCAAGAGCAAATAAAACTTTTCATGGTGCAATAAATTGTATAGACAACACACAGGAGGTACATTGGTGCCAGTTTTAAGCTGAGAAACAACTCTGAAAATGTAGTAAAAATATATCCATGGGGGCTCAGAAACTATTTATCACAAAAGACTAAAAATATAGGCTTTTGCAGTGTGCAGCAAAAGTATTCATCACCTCATGAACTTTTCAATTTTGTGACATAATATTTTATGTGGTAAACTAACACAGAGTAATGCAGTATGACAAGTAGCAAGAAAACGGTAATTATTAAGAAGTGCAGTTTAAAGTGTGTCAAGTGGGACAGAACAAACATGTGGAAGAACGTGCTCAGATCAAATTAGACCAAAATTAAGCACACATCACCCTGAAGACACCATCTCACTGTGAAACATAGTGTTAGATTGACCCAAAGTTCAAATGTAAATTTAAGTGAAAAATGTGTAGCAGGCTTTATGTAATTCTCTGACTCTCTCCAGTCAAGCTGCCTGAGCATAGTTTATTCTACAAAGAGCAATGGATACAATTTTGCTAACCTTGCAAAGCTTGCAGATGTATATCCCAGCAGACATGTGGCAGTAACTGCATCAAAATGCAGTTCTATAAAGGATTGACTTAAAGGGCTGAATCCAAATGTACACCACGATTTGAAAATTGGGTTTCACTGTCCTTTCTCTTCGCTATTTTGTGCTGTTCTGTGACCAACTAAAGAAAAATATGATGTACTTATATTTGCAGCTGTAATTTGGATTAAATTAAATGTGAAAAAGTTGAGGCAGTATGAATACTTTTTAATTCTACTGTATTTATATTTTTAATATTTGTAGATGAAACTCTCCTAAAAAGTCAACAAAGCTCAATTGAACATTTTTAACATATATAGAATTTTTTTTATTAGTTAACAGTACTACAAAAGAGAACTGTGAGCCTCTTGAGTTATTTTGCTGTATTTCTAACCATCATGTGAGAGTCCTTGTGTGTGTTTTGCTACTTTTTCCTTTTGTGATCTGTTTGTTGGTTGGAAGGCGTCCCTCTGCCTCTGGTTAGACAAAAGTGCCGCGTTGAGCAAAACCTCCACTCTACTTTTATGGTCACTGTGGGCCGTCCTATTTGTACATGCTTAAAGCAAATTAGACCAGCAGCTGTGTATGGCTGTCTTATTCAATTTTGGGTTTTCATAATAAGCATATCCTTTAGAAAGGTGATCGAATCCAGGAATATATCTTACATGTTTTAAAGAGTGACACCTTTAGAGTTTCACACTACACCGGTTTTCTTTTTCTTTCTTTCTTTTTTTTTTTTTTTTACCTTAAAAATACAAATAAACAATATATTTAGCAGTTTTAGTGTTCTGATGGGTACAGAGAAAAAGACTTGACTGGATAGTTTTCACATGAAGAATAATGGCAAAGTGCAGCAAGACAACCTCAAGGTGACTGCAGCTATTGTCAATAGCAGAAAGCATGTGGACCTGAACTAACACAATTTTACTTTGTTTGAAAGATTCATTGCATACAGTCATAAAAAAAATTACGAACTTTAAATAAGCCAAAATAGCAGAAAACAAATGGAGACAAAAATACAAACTTTAAGTAATGTATTTTTTTAATTCTAGTGAATTGTAGTAGGAAGCTTTTGCACTCTCTGGGGGAAAAGAATATCACCCAGTCAGAATAAGCACATTTACCTTTTTTTTGTTCTTTATAAAATGTTATTTTTTTTTAAAAAGGACTGGGACACAGTTCTGCCTCACTGGGCAAACAAGGTGAATTCCTCCAAGTTAACAAATGTTTCAAACATAACTAAAATAATATCTCCTTTTAATATCAACGTTTTTAATGTCTAAGAAAAAGGTTTGGTTTGCCATCTTGTGTTGTTATTAGCAGATTCCTTAATTTAGTTGGACTGTTAATTTAGTCTTATGGAATCAGTTTGTAATGATTGACCACTGTGTTTCGAACCAGGAGAGACATCACTCTCTGTGGGAGAGAGTGGCTAGTTTTACACAGAACCTAACATTTTCATCACAGATAAAATTGGACTGAACTATGTCTACTACAATGGCCGTTATTGTAGTAGGTTCAGGCTTGCTTTTAATTTAATCTGTTTTCCTGTTTCAATCCAGCGGCGGCCTCGATGAGTTGCTGACATACCTTTGTACGACTCTGATTCCTTTCTACATGCTTGTATCAGCTTTTACTCTTCCTTTGATGTAATTTTGACCTCTGAACTGAGTCTTCTTTCTTCAGTAACAACTTCCACACTGAAGAGTGTTGTACTTACTGTGACATGTTACAACTTACAAGTGATATACAGGGAAAAAAAATTGAAATTTTACTTTTTATTTCTGGCTGGCTGATCACCAATCACTTGCTGGTAAAGTGGAATACAGACTGATTCTGATCACAAGCTGATCCTGCTTAACCTGATCAATAACATCTTCTAAATGTTGGGAGACTAAACGGTTGGAGGGAAGAATCTAATGAATCACTTGGATGATTCATTATTTGTTTAACAAAACCATTTTTGACAAATTGAGCAAATTATAAAATAAGAATTAACCATTCAGATGCAACACCACATTCAAATGCTTCAAAAACAATTTGATCCAAATTTAAAATTGATCATAACATAAGTCCTCCATTTCTAAATGTCACATTTTGAAAGGTAGTTTTTAATATTTAAAGTAAATATCACACACCAACGTAATTTCCATGGATCATTCAAGCCTCCTTCATGTCTTGAGACAGTTGGGAAAATGGTAGGTAAATATATTTTCTGACAGTGTGACAGGAATAAGAAATAGACCCAGCTCGGAATTGAGTTCTTAAGCTAATCATGCATGATTATAGGCTTGGGAGCCAAAAAACATGGCATGTGAAAGAGGTTGTTTTCATCTGCATGCTACTGCAGAATGACTGGCTGTCAGTGTTACCTATTCTCCTGAGGGCTCTCACTCTCCTGCCTGTCTTTGACTGGCCTGCAGCAGGTCTTGTGGCCCCTAGGGACTGTCCGAGGAGACCTGGACAACATTGGCAGCAGGTAGATTAGCGGTGTCATTTCGCTGTGGTACGCTGGACAAAAGCATCTCTTGTTGTCTCAAGCTGTTTGTGGTGCTGCTTTCCCAGTCCTGTGGAAAGGAAAGGACAGCCAATGACCAAAGCCAAACAAACCTGGTCCAGCTCACCTGTGCCGTGAATGCAGAACTGAGTGACCCACATTTGGATGGAAACCATTGCAAATATTTCCCAGCAAAGTCTGTGGAAGAAACATTTAACAGGGCCTCTCAGCAGGGAATTTTAACTAACTGTAAATGACTTTGACTCTATTTAGTTTGTGTCATCTGTTCCTATGTAGTAAACAGTCACATTACCATCAAACCATCCAGTATGTAGCTTTGTGCATAGTAATATGTTGACTTAGGTGTAATGAAACTTTGTTGCTTAGGATTATGTGTGTTCATCTTGTTGCTAGGTAAATATTTTATAGTGCAACAGAGAAAGTTGTAATTCTCATAACTTTGCATGTTGACTGTTTGTGTGATGAGAAGCAGCGTTGTTGTTGAAGGAAAGTGAATCTGAATATCGCTTTGACTATATAGCAGTGGTGGCGGTAAGACAAACCTCATTCGCCCAAACTACATCTTAGTTTAGAAGCAAAAGCCGAGCTGCAAAAATTTGCCCTTGCCACAAAAATTGAATTATATTGGCTCAGAATGCCTAGAAGTAAAAAACGGCAACCTTGGGAACGATTATGCAAAGTGAAACGCGGTTAAGCCCAGTGCTACTGGTTTTCTATTCCATCCAACAGGAGAAAAAGTAAAAAAGGCTGTTATTGCAGAGTTTATCCACCTTAATAAATATATTGAAGCATTTATTCATTCCATGACAGTTGTAGCTGTAGCTCATTTTAGCCATGCTGTATAGCTTCTTTGTGTTACATGCAGCTGTAAGAGTGGACATTGCTTCTGGGGAATTTATTAACACTGGGGTACTTGATGGTCCATTTCAGCCTCAAATTAAACTCTACAACAGATATCATTTAATGTTTTCACAAAATGTTTTATGCACTGACAACACTGTCAAAATCTTTTGAAATAAAATGCTTTATACTTCTGTGTAACGGAATGACAAACATTTCTTCAATGTTTTGAATCGTTTTTATTGTTTTGGTCGTATACCTGTATGTAGGAAACCAATCAGAAACTTGTTAAATGCATACAGAGACCCAAAAACACATACAATATTTGCTTAAATAAATAGGATTGCAAACCACTTATACTGTAGGATTTGCCAGCATGCACACATAAAAAAAAAAAAAAATGTTTGTATAACGATATACACCATTACTGTCTTTTTATTTCTGAAAATATTTCATGTTAAGAATACTACAAATATCATACTGCATATTAACTTTGCATTTGCTAAAGTCTGACAATGGTCTCTTATCATCTCCTCCGAAGGCCAGCGGACCGAACAGAGAAAGTCCATTGCTCTCAGTGACACAAACATAGATACAAATAGCCGACTAGCTAGTTCACCATCATGCAAACCTTTAAGGCGGTTTTGTTTGCTCACAGCTGAGACTCAAAAGAAAGGCAGGACCGGTGCTGAAAAAGGCCAGCTTTGACAGTTTTCACACAAAGAGTTCACTGTTGGTTAACAGTGAGCAGCCTGTTTCTGGGAGGTTTGCACTGTTTCTGGGGCCCATTTCATGGAACAGTTAGCAAGGCCAAAGGCAACCCATGAACTGGAGTGATAGTTATGGCCCTCAGGGCCAAACCTGGAACTGGCCCTGTTGCTCTCCCCCTGTTCCCCCCACCCAGTATCGAAGCTTTTACAAAGCTGACTGGGGCACTCAGTGCTGCAGGTGTCCTCTCATAAAGACCCACATCACATGGCCCGTTGGACTGACTCAGCTGGCATGGTTTGGTTCCTTTCTTCACCACCACAGGTGTCTAGACAATGCTGTGGCAACTTACAGTCAGTAAAGTTGTTGCTTTAGACCCCGTTTTCTGCACTGTTATATCAACACACCGTAGTGCTTGGCAAAAGTATTCATACCCATTAACATTTACTGCACTTTGTCGTGCTGCAACCACAAACTACAATGTATTTTCTAGGACTCTTATGTGTTAGGCCAACAAAATGTAGTGCATAACTGTGAGGGTGTTTCCTAACTTGTTGTTTCCGCTTTCCTTAGCTTTGTGTGCATGTCATCTATGTGTATATGAGCATGCAAATAGCCAAAAGAGATGGAGGAAAACATAATTATTTATTCTCAACAGAATGAATGATTAAATGTAGTGTAAAGTGCTTTGGGGTCCTCTTGACTTGAGAAAATATTATACAAGTACAGGCCATTTACCAACATTTATGTATTGAATAAATTGTAATTGGCTTTTTTGAGCCTTGAATGTGAAGCATAGCGTGATTCATTTGCTCAAGTTGAAACAGAACAACCTAACAATTATTGAGCAAATTAACATTAAAACGTTACTTGGGCATCTGACTATCCATCACAATCACAGTGCAAGGCCAGTCTATTCTTCTTTTCTTTTGTGCATGTGTTTTAAAAGTCAAGAGAAACTGTACAGGCAATAGTTATTAGAAACTACATCCTCTGCCTTTGTTTTATTTAGCAGTAATGGAATGAAGGGCCCAGAAATACCATTTGTGTGGTAAGCAGGCAAAAGAGAAAGAAAACATAAGAGTAAAGACTAGAAAGAGATTAATATACAGGCTTCTCTCCTTCTAACCACAGAGTGGGCATAAAGAGCCCAGCATCTCATTGATGTCAGCTGTAGCTGTGCCTATCCTTTATTTTTCAGTTTGGTTTGGACAGAGCAGGCGGCCTGGTCTGCAGGAGTTGGGAGGACATGGCCCAGGCTTTCCCACATCACTCACAGGCCCCTGATAGGCGGTCACACAGGCCGATAATGACAGGGTGAGAGATTTAGTATTAAAGTCGCCTCTGCTGCCTCCTCTGCTCCTGTCTGACGTCAGAATGTTAAATACGGGGATGAGAGCATGGCATGGCCTACGGGATAGGGAGTTAGACCTGTCTTAAGTATAGAGTTTTGTGTCAGAGAAGCCTTGGCTTGGGTCCACAGGGCTGTTTCCATGGACTCACACTATACACAACAATGGGGCATTTGGGATTGCAGTTATAGATTGGAAGAATTGTAATTTGTGATAAACATAAATTCAGTGATTGTAAACTGTAATGGAAGTGGGGCAGGGAAATGACAATAATTCAGTCAAAGAGCTCAACCTACTGGGTGGACTACAAATTAGACAATAAATTATTTGTCTCTAGTTTTAGCTTGTTCAGACATTGTAGCTTGCCTTTAGTATTAAAATAATAAGTATTGCATGCAAAATTAAGGTGCTTTCTGTTTTTTTTTTGTTTTTTTTTGTAAAGTTATAATGTCTAATCAATGTAGACAGCCTGGGACAGAAAAAACATTTTCATAAATGTCATATAATCACTGTTAAAAGACCTTATTGTCTACACCATTTTGCAGCTCAACCGTACAAGCAGTACCCAAAGTAGACTAGCAACATAAAAGCAGCCGAAAGCTGCACCTGCATCGACGGATCATCACACCATTGTGGCATTTAAAGAAAAGGCCTGAGTCAAACACGCCCCCTGACCTTCACTAGCTAACATAAACTAATTAGGGTTGCTCTGAAAGGAATGGTCTGCCATTGGACTAATCAGTTTCCACTGATCTTGACCATGCAATTCTGCTCCAGCCTGTTCTCCCCTCTAGAACCTCATTATCACACATTTTCAAAGGAGCACCATGGCAAACAGAAGGGGGTTGAAAAGATGAAGAAATTTAGGAGGTGGTTGTCCAGGAAGGGGGCTTCTCCAGTTCCTCTCTCCTCACATTGGACTCAGAAGGGAAATGTCAAGCGTGAAGCTCGGAGAGCGGTCAGAACTGCTCAGTCCAGTAGGCAGCACAGAGGGGGCCTTTGTCCACCATCACTTAGCACCAATTACAGCCCGTCAAAATAGTTCTTCTGCTGCGGGGCGACGTGTTAATGGGCCCGGTTGGGTGTGAGGAGCGACCTTGTCCACACACACCAACCATGGGTCAGGGGTTAATAGGGCCCTTTTGATGTGGCGGATGAGATTTTGGCAACCTTTAGCTGCCCAGGGAATGCGAGCACAAAGACGCAGAATGTGATACAATTAGGCAGACAACTGGCTGCAATGAATGGAGTTTCTCCAAAGATGTGGGATGGCTCCCTCAGTCAGGACAGATTGGCAGCCCTATTCTGGCCAAACAGGTGCTTTGGAAGGTCAATTCCCTTCCCAAATGCAAAAGAGGAGCCAGGTGAGGACACAGACACTAGCCAAAGAACTTTTGCTTGGAGTGAGCAGTAATTAAAATCCTGTTGAACAAATGACTGCCCTTCTGGACACAGAGAAGGTCCTTTTGTACTTGTGAAAAGGTCAGAGACCATTGAGTCTTCCGCTGCATTTCCCATCTCAGTCCTGAGTTGGAGCTGGACTCAAACAAGCGAAAGGGCCGGCGCGCCTGTAGGTCGCCCTCAGCCAAACTTGGAAATAATTCGTTGTACAAAATGTGAAACTTGACTTGGCACCACTGATGTCTGACCTATACAGTGTTTCCTGAGTTTAAGTAATCAGTGATTATCTGATTTAAGATGAAAAATGATTCATAACACAAAGCTGTATTACGTGTGTTTAGTCTTGGCATGTGAGCATAAACTTGAGACCTATACCTCAAGTGTGGGAATTGTACTAAAATTCTGTATGTTCCTTTAGTTTCTTCACAGCTCTTTGTCAGTGAGGGACCAGAACTTCTGTAAAAATATATGAAAAAGAAACAATCTTAACTACACTGAGTAAATTCAACCACATGCAAGCGCATGGGAACCCGTGGATGACATCCATCTGCCTTCTCCAAAATACTTTCTGAACTTACTGATGTACAGTTCATTACCCTTTCCCAATCCTCCTGGAAATGGATGTGGTGATCTGGCTCCCAGCTTCATCTACTTAATGTTGAAATAAAGGAGGTGATTGAACTCGGCCTCCAAATTGGATTTGTGTAATCTGCATCGAGTTTGAACATCCTGTGTAAACACAAGCGTGTGCAGATGCCGGAAATGCCACGGCTGGAAATGAAAATGCCCATAGTTGACTTTGGCAGAAAATCAGGGCAGCAGAAACAGGGCTGAAGCATAAACACAAGCAGGAGTATGTCCATTGTTTGTTAGAGGGTCAAAGGCTACTCCGAATGACTGCAATAAAATTTTATAGATTGATTTATAGTGATGTGGTGGGAAGATTATAATCAAGGATTAATAATTTTAACATTAAGTGTTGTAATTTGACCTGTAGCAATACCTTATTAAGTGCACAGCCTCTTTGTTGTTTTTTTTATGAAAGTACTTTGAAAATTTTAAAATTTTTAAATCACATGTTCTTGCATTTACTGGGAACAGAGTCTGCAATATCCGCTCATAACCTTTACACCAAATTCAACTTGGCACAATGATGTGGAAGCAAAATTGAAGAAACACAAACATCATTAAGAGTTCATGTGTTTCTGTTAAACAACCCTTTAGTTATACTCTCATTTCCTTAATGGCTTTGCAGCTGGATTTCACCCCTGAGCTTAGTCACACAGTGTTGGCCCCAAACATGGTTTCTTTTGCTGCTTTTCTTTCAGCGATAAGTAAGAATATGACATAGGCTCGATAGGATTTATTTGCCTTAAAATGCTGCACCCTTTAGAATCTGACTCAGTAAAGTGTGTGTTTTAGGGAAGGGAGGGGACTGAAGGTCTCTAAAGGTTAATTCCGGATGCACAGCCTCCTTGAAGCGGCATGACAACATGTCTCCTCCACTAAGATTGGATGCATTTTTGCCCGTCAAGCTGACTTGATGACAAGAGGCTCATTACTGGAATGATTGCCTTTCTGTGTCTTTATCTCTCACAAACACACATACACGTTTCTCTCCTCCTGCACTGCATGTGCACATTTGTCAGTTGCATAAGCAAAATTAATTCCTGATGGAAATGGTGTTTGCGCAAGTAGTTGTGTTTTTGAAAAGTAAAGCTGATTTCTTTAAACTTAATTCAAAAACTAATTTAGATCTTGACACTTTTATATGTTATTGCGTCAGATGTCTCGAATATGTGGAGATGTTATTGTGCTGACCTTGTTTATCTTGTTCTGTTGCTTTATCACAAAAGCTATACATCTTTATAACTTATTCAAAGTGTTCCGCTTGATCTTCAAGACAGCAAATACAGCAAAGGAGAACAATAAAATGAAAGATGAAGGAGACAAAAAAGAAACCACAAAGTGGTGAAGACAAAACAGCTGAGGAAGACAGAAAACAAAAAAAAGGAAAAGAACATGAGACGTGCTGAAAAATAAGAATGCAATGAAGAAAAAAGAAAACAAAGACAAGCGAGAAAGAGTGAGATGTGGGCCATTCATAAGCAGACTTCTTCAAGGGATCTTAGGCCGGCACACCTGCTACTATTCACTTCAGAGGAAATAGACACTCTGTGGAAGAGAGGCTCTTGGCCTCGGGACAAAACCGCTGTAGCGCCAAATTAGAAACAGGAAGGACTGTGGGTAAGGCTCAGATTAAAAACGTACTCCCCACATGGACTCAATATACTGCAGCCCTGATCCGCTCTGGAAACCTAAAACCCAACAGCACTATTTTATACCCCAGTCAACAGAACGCCCGGTGTTTGCTCAGTGACACGATGAAGACCAAGTCCAATGTCAACCCCTGAATGTTGGTAAACTGTGGTATTCTAAATACTGCCCATTCTAATAAAGGAAGAAAGTTTCTAAGTATACATACAGTATACTTACTGTAGAAGTAAAGAAACGTGTCTTGTTGCTAAACTAAATAATTGCATTGTTCCATCAAAAAGTATAGAATACACAATGAGTGTTTTTCTTTGTGCAGGTGATGAGGAATGTTCCAGGTAATGTGATACCTATGGCAAAAATAAAAACACATTGGTCTAACTTTGTCCTTACTTTACACTCAACTCTTTCTCCTCTATCATTTATCAAACTGACAGCCAGATGACTTGTTGTGTAAGAATACACTAACAGGGAGGACAGAGTGCAGTGTCCTATAGATAGCTGTTAGGATAGCTTATAATGTCAGCTGACAGCTATCAAAACCAAATAGTACAGAAAAGATAGCGATAACAGTCAACACAATGTATAACGATTTAAAAGTGGGTGGAAAAGAGCAGAAGAGGAAACTATAACATCCATCCATCCATCCATCCATCCATCCATTTTCTAACACCCTTGTCCCTAGTGGGGTCGGGAGTTGCTGGTGCCTCTCCAGCTAACGTTCCAGGTGAGAGGCGGGGTTCACCCTAGACAGGTCGCTAGTCTGTCGCAGGGAAACACAGAGACAGACAGGACAAGCAATCATGCACTCACACACACTCACACCTAGGGAGAATTTAGAGAGACCAATTAACCTGACAGTCATGTTTTTAGACTGTGGGAGGAAGCCGGAGAGAACCCACGCATGCACAGGGAGAACATGCAAACTCCGTGCAGAAAGACCCCGGGCTGGGAATCGAACCCAGGACCTGAAACTATAACACTTCCTTGTAAAATTATTTCCTGGAACTTTTTACATTTTGCCACATTAAAATCACAATTTGTGTGTATTTTATTGCACTGTTACTATGCTTTTAGACACAGTGGCACATAGTTGTGGCACAGAGTTGTTTTTAGACTTTTCATGAATGCATGTTCATAAACTGCCTCCTCCAACCCGCTTTCCCCTCTAATTAAGACCAATGTTACACTCTTCAGACTTTTATATGCACCAAAAATTAAGAAGGTTTGTGTATTTTTTTACTTTCACTTTAGAATTAACTTATCATGTTCGGTCTGTCACATAAATCCCAAGAAATACACTGAAGTTGTTGGATGTTATGTGATAGAATGTGAAAAGCTCAAGACATTTGCAAAGCATTGTATTAATATAAAAGTCTTTCTCTGTCTTGACAAACACCTTCTGTTTGAGGGTAAAAAAAAAACAACTTCCAAGGCAAAGGTTGGGACTACAACAGTGTACTCAAATTCCTAAAAACAGTATTTTTATTAAATCATAAAAATGTTACCTTAAATTGATTACATTTATTTTTATAGAAATGGAAGCGATATCTACCTTTTTTATTCAAACTGATGCAGACATTTACACATTAAGTGAAAAAAGTAGTTTTCTCACAAAGTTTAAAAATAATAATCTCAAGTTTTTTTTGTTTTTTTCTTTTTACAGACATAAAGGCTTTTATGTAACACATCGACATATGGGAGTACAAAGAGTGGAAGAGAGAATATAATGACAATTAAATGACTTTAGGCTGTTCTTTTCCCTAAATGTCTGTTTGATTTGTGCTTGTCACCAAAGTCTTGGCCTAAAAGTATAGGTCATCACCCAAGTTATGAAGGCCCACGCTCGCTAAACGTTTTCTGAAAGATGTCTGTACCAGGCATGCTGATTTACAAGCATAAACACATTCATGTATACGTGCTTATGCACATTTTGCCAGATGGGGAGCTCAGTAGTAAGACTCTAATAGGAAAACCTGCCATGACATCACCCAGGGGAGTGCAGGTGCAGGGCCGGGACAGGAAGTGAGTCACAGGAAGCTTGGTGAGGCAGACTTTGCCATGCCAATGACAGGCTGTGGGAGTGCAATGTGAAGTGCTGTGAGTTATACTTGGTGGCTTAATTGGCTGAGTCCCCTAGGTTTTGGAACTGCTTTATAGGCATCTGTCGTCTCGGTCCTTCCAGAATAACAGACATGTTTTTCAACAAGGGTGAGTGTGGTGTGCAAAAACAAATGCTATTTACTTTTCAGACATCTGATGTCTCTCTGCATTTTAACTATCATATTAGTTTGGATTGCTAGCATTTGTTTACCATCTGTGATTTCATTCAGAGAGAGTTTGCTTTAAAAGGTGTTTAGCCTCATAAGTATATGTTGTCAGTTCATCATTTAAGTTTTTACTAACCTTCAAATCCCCAGCATGGAGATTTGTAACAAATTGACAGATGGATAGATGAACGAAGGAGATGTGCATGTGTCCTTGACAATGGCAGTCCAGTAGTTTATACAAAGCTTATTACACTAATGAGAAAAGTGTGGGGAATGGGCTGGTTCCATACCACCCAGGGAAGTGGAGTCTGTTTACCCTGGTGTACTGCATCTGGAAGTGGCCTCCTGGTAATCTGCTCTAAGAACAAAAGGTTCAGCACCAGCTTGTTCTCATAGACCACCAAGTGAGGTTTGAACTTCATAACAGGTCTCAGACTTTCCTAGCTAGGATCAACTCTTGCTTTGGGAACTGAGGTTTGTTGACAACTCAAGGTGCTTCTTAAAACTTCTAAATATATAAGGCCTCTTATTTTCTCTAATTTAGGTGACACTTCAGATTTATTTTTATCTAAAAGTTAGCTGTGGCCAGAGTAGCATCGATATATTCAACTTTAAAATTACACCTTGGAAACATCTATAGGCTTTAATGAAGACCAATAATGTCCCAATGGGTTTCTAGGCAAACAGGCATGTGCGACCTCTTTGCACATGCCGAGATAAGTTGGACTGCCTGGAGATTTAGTTAAACATTGGAGATTGGCAAACTGTCTTATCCACCACATATCAAAATATTATATATTTTAATCACCTGCTGTCCACCTATACCATTGGTCTGCAATTGTGGCACTTTGGATCTTCCAAAATAGCTCTTAAAAAGCTCCCCTAAAATATAAAGAACCAACTACTGCTTTTAAATATAGACAAATACATATTTTAGCTTTTTTTTTCATGGAATTATTACGCTGAACTTCCAAATCATTATACGAAAATCTATTTTTCTTGTCATTAGGTTGGGAAAGACTTTGTTTTACATAATTTCCCATAAATATCAACATCTTATAGAAGCAAATGTATTCATATTTCTCCAAAGTGTTATAGCAACCATAATTGCTCTTTAGTACAAAGGGGAAGCTTACATAAATGAGAGCACCAGCCCATTTGTAAAGTATAGAGGCCGCCCAGCATTGTGTTTTGTTGCAGGAGAGATGGGTGCACTTCTCAAAATCGACAGCATAATGGGAGAAGGAACATCATGAGAAAATATTAAAGCAGGATGTAAAGACATCAGCCCAAAAATCAAAGTTTGAGTGGAAATTGGTCTTTCAAATGAGTAATGACAATAGTCTCACTGTCAAATTAGTCAGAGATTATTTTCAAAGTGACTTAAAGGCCTAAAAAAACAGAACTTAATTGACTGAACGACATGTCCAGATGTGACAATAATCAGGATTATCCCTCAAGTCCTTCTGTTAAGAGTACAAGTGAAAAAACAGTCGGTTATCCAAGCTGCTTTATTAATACTAGAAGTGTTGATGAAGTGTTCACCTGCTCAGATTTTATTTTTCCTTCTCTATGTACCTTAGAAGCAGGTACATTTGCGCAAACCTTCAAAACTGTTAAAACAAGCAGGCTTTTCCCAGCCAAAACCAAAATGAACAGAGACTGATTGCAAAAGAGTTCAGGGAGGACCACTAGAAGTAAAGGCACAAACAAACTGGAGAACTTTCTTTTTCATAAACCATGTTCTGTCTGAGGCCTTTTTACACATTGGTTATGCCTTAAAAAAGATGTTTTCACTAAGCCTGCACTGTTTCTCTTTGGTTATACAAACACAGCACAAACTGGGTCAGCACTGTGCCAGTTTGTGCCTAAACACAACAAGATGGCAGTGGGGAATCAGTGGCGTGACAACAGCATCATTGGGTGTAATGGTGTACTGCACTTGTTGAAAGAGACTTCATGTTCTATAGCCATGAAAAGTCCGGAGATCTTTGAAATGAAACATCAATCCTTTAACGATGAGTAGCAAGATAAATCTTCCCCATTCTCTATTGGATTATGTGTTGACTGTAAGAATTACAAAAAAATTGAATTAAATCTGCAAAATTATGCAAATTTCATCCAACCACCGCAATTTTCACATGAATTTTACAAATGGGTTTAGATTATAGCCAACACTGTTGGAGCTCAAGACTTTATATCGTCTTGGGTTTATGACAACTCTCTCATCATTTAATTGAGTTGCACTGAACCGCCCATAAAATTCCACAAGACAGATATTGTAGAGGGTTATTAGAGAGGGAAGCTTTGCTGCATCTTGTGAAAGGTACAGAGTAATTGTATTCGTACTTGTTTCTTTCCATGTGCCAACACAGCTGTCTCAAATGGTGGAGTTACTTCCCAAGTATGTTATACTATTCATTATACTGTTCTGCTGAGGCCTGGTAATGAACCATCATTTGTTTCACGTGTGGACCACCTGACCCAGAAAAAAATCTAAAGCATACGGAGAACTCACCTCTGGGGTCTGTTCTTCTATCTCGTGACTGAACCATGCTTGTGTTATTTCTACATTTAGCTTGTCTTCCATCTCTTTCAGTAGCACAGTACCTTATTTTGCTTAAAACTGCAGGATGTAACTTCTATTAAACAAATGTTTTCAATATATTTGTTCAAACTGTCACTACATCATGATAGTATGATATGAGAGAGATAATCTGCTAAAAGATTGATCTCCTCTACCTCCTTCCATTACTGCTATTACCATTTGAAGAAATGCACTGCTTCCAGTCAAAAAACAACCAATCAGAGCCAGAAGTATTAATTATTTATGTTGTACCATTATATCAAAGCAATTTCCTAGCTAGTGAACTGGGGATGGTAATAAAATTTGATTCTGATATTGGCATTCATAAAAATCTTAAAAATCACAGGACTGTACAGTGTCTCACATTTGCGATGCAAATAAAAACAGTAAACATGCAATGTATTGTGCTGATGTCACACGTCTGACAACTTTGTGGCCAAAGTCTGCAGTGGTTGTGTCCGTCTTGCAGAGACTTAAAGGGACAAATAGAATCTGAATCATTTAGGATTAAAAGCTGTTTTCACGGTAACAGCTTTCCTTAGCAGATCTTTGTATATCTATCAGCTACATGACTTCACATCAAGGCACATTTTGCACTGCATCCAAGCTGAGCATATTGTAGCACAGGGATGGGAGCAAAGCAGAACCAGTCTCTGCTGCTGCATAGATAGTAAAATACAAGTGAACCTATTTCAGAGCTCTGTTCAACTGGTTCTGGTGCCTCTTAGATGAAAATCAAACTGGTCCTGATCATATTGACACACTCAATGTTCTGCACACAATGGTGATCTGCAGAGTAGCAGGTTCATGGACTTTAGCTGTGGAGAGATTGTTCAGCGGCTGAACAAACTGAGAGAATCAGAGAGAAACAGAAACTCTTTTACGAGTTTGATTTAATTATATTGATTTATGTGCATCAGACTGGCTGTTTTTAACCCTTGAGCGAGTGTCTAATTTAGCTATCAATGCTTTAATTTTAATATTTATATGAAATGCTTTCTTAAGAAGTACTAACATATAGACTCACACACAGAAGGGCAAACATCGACATAAATATAAATATATAAAACACAAAAATAATTCTCTTTAGCTCTTTAAACTAAAAATATTATCCTTGTAAGACTTTTTTTTCTACCAAATGTCATGGTAGAAAATGTTTTACATTAAAAATAAATCCCATTGATGCAGTTTTATTTCTTTTTACATTTTTATTATTTCAACAGATCAGTGTAGCAACACTTTTCAGGCATATCACCATGCTCTTCATTAGTTGTAGCTATAACACCATGAGGTGTAATTTTGAAAATGTTTATCTTCCATGTTTGATGTACAATGTAAAATATGACAATGTTTGAGTTCACCATAATATCCTCAGTTGAATAGATACAAATCTAAGGCAAGTGAGTAAATGCGTGTTTCAAAAACATCTTCCACATCTCCCAGTTTGGTAGCATAGCTCAAAGTTTTCATGAACACTGAAAAATAAATCAACAAAATGATGTCTTAACAGCAAAGGTAAGTTAGCAAAAAGAAGCCTATCTTAAGTAGCACACAAGCATATGAAGCATATGAGCATCTAAAAGTTGCATGGGAGTTGTTCTCTGACACTGCAGCAGCAGTACAGCATTTTGATAAGTTGTGTTTTTGTTGACTTGGGCTTTATGTATCAGCTTTTTAAGATAAGTCTTGGTGTATTGTCTTTAAGTGTATCACTTATTTGATATGGTGTGCATTTTCAACCTTTTGCTACTGTTCTTCCATCTGACAAGTCAGCTATGTTTGTAGCTCTCTTTTCATTGCCAACTTTAAATGCAAACACTATTTTGATGTTGTAACTGTGGTGACGCATGAGATTTACAATGTCTGAGATTGACATTTATTTAATAGGCATGCCGGGGGATGTCATGCTGCTCTCTTTGATTGATCTATTCACTTCCTCTTATAAAGATGGAGGCTGCTCGTGTAACCGCAGTAACTCTTTCAAGCTTGGTGTGTAGGAGACGCCCTACGGCAAGGTTCCAGGATCTGTCGGGTTTACCCTTTACTCCAAACCTAACTGTAACCACGAGAGGCAAAAACGCGACACTGATCTAAGGTCAGTGTCTAGAGGCAAATCCAACCTCAAGCTTGTTTGTCCACATGTGGGCCATATGGAACTCTTTCCATGTCATCTGTGGAAAAGTGTGAGTCCTCAAAGTCCAAAGTACACATCTTGAACTGTTTGATTATACAGTTAAAGTAATTAAATAAATTGCAGTTATTTTTTAAATTAATTACTATTAACTTTTATTCTAATAAACCTATATTACTTTTACTGAGTACAGAGTACTAAAAACCATGTGAAGACGATGGGATATGCTTGGCTAAGAGCACAATGAGAGAAGATAATATTCTGATTCTCTTGATCATTATATAAAAGAGATCTGGCATAAGAACTGCTAGTATCATAAATTATTTGCTAATTTACTTACTTCTGCCAAATTATTATAGAAATTTAAATAAGCCAAGAGAATAATTACTATTTTGCTCTCAAATTCAGAAATAAGAGTACCAGAGCATAGTTTGCACCCAGGTTTATTTCTATAGTGGTAATGTATTTATAACAGAAAGTTGCTTAAATGTATTAAATACAAATTCCTAATTTTTTTTGCAAAGATCTTATAGATATGTTTTAGTTCTCACATGCTTGTAGAAACATGGATTTAGAAAAAAAATGAAAGACAACAATTGTATAAACGCAAAGGCACTATCAACTGTACAGTTATTCTGGAAAAGTAATTTCCATCTTTGCTCTGCTCCAGAAACTGTGGACGCCTGCTTGTTTGATGTGTTCAGAGCTGCTACACAGATGCCACAGCCTTAGCTATGCCGGACGTCATCTTACTGGCTGTTCTCAGAATACAGAAACGCCATGTACACCACCTCTAAAATTAGTGTTCTGCACATAAAGAAGAAAAGATCCCAGGTTGGAAAAATGACTCTAAAGTGGCAGCTTTCTCTTTATATTTCTCCTAATTTTCATCTTCCACTTTGGCACAGAGCCCATTGAAATCTCAGGAGCCCTCTGTTTCATCAAAGATGCACAGCACAGCCACATATTTTCCAATTCTGGGCCAGCCAGAAATCTGGAAATCTGATTTTATAACCCTTAAGATTCGGGTTGTTAGTAAGACAGTTTTTGTGAGGTTTGCTGCGCAACAAACAAAATGAATGAGCCTTGCCATGCTAGTGGGCCCCAGCTCCTAGTGTTATGTACATCAGTTGTGTGGTTACTCTGTTGTGTGTAAACAAAGACAGTGAAGGACACCTTTAACTGATTTGCCAGATGTTCGCGGAGAGGAAAAGAAAAAAAAAAAAAATCTGTTTTCTAAAAGTGCCTTTGTCCACGTCTGTGCAGCAGGTGAAAAGAAACTTGCTAAATACACAGACTAACAGCTGTGTTTTTTAGCTCAATCTTGAATCATCATCTCTGGTGAAATGGTGCTAAAATAAAGATTGTTTCTAAGTAGGATAAAACGAATGGATTGTAAAAAACAAACACATTCTCAGTTCCATCCAGTGGCTGACCACACTCGAAGCCACTAGACCATGATGACGTGATGAGCCTGGAAGTCAGTCAGAATGGGCGGAGATAATTGGTCCTTATTACTTTGACCCCTGATCCCTTCTTCTTAGTGAAAAGTTTAGAAGTGGTCCCCGAGGAGCTTTCTGATACTAACGGGGCTCCAAAACGAGCAACCCCAGTAGGTGGTGAAACAGTGGTCGAGTTTTAGTACAACTGAAACTCAGTTCAGCTGGGATGGGGTGCAGAAGTAGGGTTTTGGGAGTGCTGCCCATGTGTCGCCCACTCTGGGAGCAGTATTTCCACCCAACCCAATGAAAGCTTTATGGACTTGAACTATAAAGCCACTAAATCTAACACTTTTTTTAACTCCAAAAAATCCCCACATCCCACTCTTGCCATTACTGCTGGAATTTGTGGCAGGAACTGTTGTGGAGTTTAGATTTTCTGTGTTGATTTTTTTTGCTAAGTGTGCCAACAGAGTGACTTCCTCCTAAAGTCTATTAAAATAGGCAGCTACTGGGGGATGTATGTGTAGCTCATGCGTAGTGTTGTGGTATGGAGGGATCTACAAAGAAAAAATTGACACCAGATGGGACCAAGAGGGGTGGAGAAGGAGGACAGAACAAAAACAAGTGTAAAAAATTGAAGTTGAAAAGAGTCTGAGTTTGAATGTTAAGATAATAAAGTAAACAGTTACATGCTCTGATAAAGTGCCTTAGAAAATTATTCACACCTATTGAACTGTTTCCCATTTTGTCCCACTACAACCAAAAATAATAATGGATTTTAGAAGGACTACATGGAGTAAATAACAAGGAAGCTCATAACTGGAAAGTGGAATGAGAAGGATGCATGGTTTTCACCACTTTTAACGAATAAAAATCTGATAGATGCCATTCATTTGTCTTTAGCCTCCTTTAATCAGAGACCCCTAAAAACCAGGGCAGCCAATTTCCTCCATAAATCACCTGATTATTTAATCCATTCCATTTGATGTTTGTATAAATACAGCTGTTCTGTGATCATCACTGAAGTTAATTAAGGAACATTAGTGAAGTCAATATCATAAAGCTCACGAAGGCGTCACGTTTAAAGGAGGGTTAGGTTTTCAAACAATATCTGGAAGCAATGATCAGTGCATTATCCAAAAAATGTAGAGAATTGTACATCAACAAACCTAACAACACTTGGATATTAACCTAAAATAATGAGCTATGCAAGGAGAGGATTAATCAGAGAAGCAGTCTACATACCCTTGTTAACTGTGGATGAGATACTGAGATCCACAACCCTGTGATAATCTGCTGATTGACTAATGTTTGCCCTAGTAGCTAATGGAAGATAACAGAAGTATGCCAAGAAGAAATATGTAGACGCTCCACCAAATGTAGATGATACAACATATATGCTTAAGAAGGGTCTTTAGATGAAAATGTTACTTTTTTCAGCAGAAAATGGACACTGTACATAACCCTGAACATAAAATCCCCCCAATAAGATATAGTGGTAGCGTCCTGCTATTAGCATGCTTTTCTTTAGCAGGGTCAGGGAAACTGCTTTCAACTGAGGAGTGACTGTCTCTCCGTCTTCTAATGACCCTAAACATTCAGTCAGATACAGTGGAATTGTTTTGACGAGAGCATATTCATGTGTTAGAATGGTCCACTCAAAGTTTACAGGCTTGTTCCATCTAATCTGACTGAACTTGAGTTATTTAGTACTGAAGTTTGGGTAAGCACTACAGTCTATACATATTTAATATTTGTTGGCCCATACCCCCAAAAGGTTTGCAGCTTTATTTGCCGTAACTGTGGTTCTACAAAGTAATGGCTCAAAGTTTTTAAATATAAACACACAGCACACTTTTCATATCTTTATTTGTAAAACATTTGAAAGCCGTCTATCATTTTTCCTTGTACTTCACAGTAATGCACTACTTTGTGTTAGTCTGTCACATCAAATAAATTACATTAAGTCTTATGATTTTTAAGTGACAGAATGTGGAATAGTTCAATGGGCATGATTACTCAGAGGAAACATAAACTCATATAGACTGCAACTTTTTTTTTTGTTTGAGTTTCTGTATCTTTTATATGAAGCACCAGGGCTTCTTAATGTTTTCACGCATGTTTCCCACATAAGTAACAAGCATATCTTTGTTTAATGCACATTTGTTTTCGAAGAGAAAAAGCCCACCAGGAAATCCTTGAATAGATGATTGAAAAAACAACCACGTTGGTTTTCCATGCAAGCATATGCATGTGTCTGAGATTGAAAACCAACATTCCATGGTCCCAACGTGCACTCACATTAAAACATTCTATTTAAAGTATTTTGAGCTGCACTGTGATCCCTCAAAACCCTTTCTAATGCAAACACAGCAGCCAGCGCACTCATTCTTACTCCGCAAAACTCTTTTGGGTTTCTCTTTTGTCTCTTATTATCTGATGTGATGTTATGGCAGCACAAGATATCTCCTCTTCTATGTTATTTGGAGCAGTTCTGAGCCGTTCTCTTTCATTCAGATTGTATATTTGTTCTTTCATGTAGCTCAAATGCCCATTATAAGTTTTCAGGATTTATATTGTAAGATACTTCATATAAAACACGAGTCTCTTGCTGTTACTGTGCCTTATGTGCTACAGTTGTGTTGTTTTGGAAGCAATATATTTCCTTGAAAGCTTAAACTAATTAAAACCTAATGATTTAAATATGTCAAAGGAAGAGAGACAGACATTGTGGTGGCAATTTGTCTGAGTGTGTGCCGCATATAGACAGGTGCAGGTATATGTTTATTCAAATTAATTAAAATGCTGGTGAAATTTGTTCTTGTTGCTGTCCCTGTCTCAACACAGTGTGCAGTCTTTCAATGTCAAATAGTACTGTAAATAAACCCTGTCAGAGCTTCCACATAAGCACTGCAGTTACACTTTTTTTCCTCTGATAATATTGGTTTGGAGAAGAATAAACACTAGAGCTAGCTCTTGGAAGATTGTTCCCAGGAATCTTTGCAGTGACATGTAATGTATAAAAACACGCTTGGCTGTTTTTATAATCCTCCCATGGGAGTCTATTACATTTGTGGGCATGTAAATTGTCGTGTGATCCTGCACTATACTGCAGCTGGTTACGCTAGTGATCTTTGCTTTTAGTTTCTAATTACATTTACCTAAATATTTCATTGCTTTCTTTGCAATTAGTGTAGTGTTAGGATTTAAAACCCATCTTTACGTCTTCACCTTATAGTCCCTTGCTCAGACCCAGCTGGTGCTGATCTTACAAAACTGGACTAATTGCATGTTTTTTATGATAAATACACATTATTTATTTACAAATAAAGTGGTTATAATAGAAATAAATACAAAATAAACATCTGAGCATTATACTTCATGTGGTATTGCACCCATTTCAAAATGTACAACAGAAATGCTTTTTCAGAACCAGTAAAGGAATATTCCTTTGATTAAAACATTTATTTTTCCCAACTTTATGTAGACATAAATATATTCATATATACTTTCACTTCTTTCTCAATATCTCTATTATTTTGTTTCTTTCATATAAATAAATGTCTTCATTGGGAAACTGGGTGTCCATAGTAGAGCTTAAACACTTAGTCTCTCTCTCTCTCTCTCTTGCTCACTCACGCTTTGTGTCCACACAACCTGTTTCTCATCTGCAGCCACAGCCCTCCACCACCATATCCTGGTAGTTTTTCAGAATCACCTTCTCGTATTCGTCCAAGTAGAGCAACGAAATGGGGCTGAGTTCGGTGGGTACACAACAGGCTCTGGGGATGTTTGAGTTTACTGAGTTGACAAGTGTCTGCACAATGGCATGATTAGTTGCATTAAGGTGGTCTGGTAATGGAAAGGGGCATTCCCCATGGCAGTAGTAGGCATGGTAGCCCGGGGGTGCCACTATCCACTCGTTCCATTGCACGTCGCTGAAGTCTACGTACAAGGTATGCCTTTTGCAGCTTGCCTTTTGCTGATGCTTCCTACGTTGTTTCCGGACTGCTGCCTGCCTTTTCCCCCGTGTATGGAGTACTGAGTCCCCACGGCCGTCGTGACCATATGTTACCAGCAGGGGCCGAGCCTGAGCCCATGAGTCCTGGTCCTGGTGCAGGGACCGGCTCACCCTGACGTGCCTGTTTCTTCTCTGGGAATGCTCTGCGTCCTTCTCCGTCTGCTCTGGATGAAGCACCTCCACCATGAAGCCATGATTCGGACCATTCCCTGAAGTCCATTCAGATACAGCAGGACTCACGTCAAAACTCTCCCAGCGGCTCAAAGAGTCCTGAACCAGCCTGGTGTCTAGCAGACGGACCAGAGGCTCTGTGCTGTTGGAGCCTATTGGTACTCTGAAGATCTCGTAGATGTTGATACGATGGAGGCCTCCAGCAAGAGCATCACTAGTAGAGCTGCTGTTCTTAGGAGGTGCAGCTCCAATGACCTGATCCCTGTAAATGCGGAGCTCTGCAGAGGTTATGAGCTCCTCTTTAGGGATAGACGTGAGGTTGAAGTAGAATTGCTGGGTTGTTTTGCTTTTCAGGCTGGCCAGTGCCTCCATTGATTCTACAGGAAACAACATAGACAGCCATAGTGTAAGATTGTGCAAGCAAAAGTTTAATTAACAAGTAAATACTTATTATTAAAAAAGGATTGGCATGAAAATAATTATTTTCCTCACATTCCAGTTATACACTGATATACACTTCATTGTTAGATCACTAGATTCAAGCTATGCCAAGCGATTAAACAGTGTGGGCCACTGTTAAGCAATTACAATTAGTCTGTCAGGTATGACTCAAACAAATGGCAATTAAGATGTAAAACAATCATTAAAGTCAAGCTAAATGTCAAAGGATGAAAGCAGTGTGCAAACATTTTCTGATAAGAAAGATCAGTTAGTCAGCTGTCATACGGCTCATTTGCATAGACAATTGGTCACTGTAGAAAACTTCCTTCTGCGTAAGCAATGAACTTTGATCAAAGATGATTACTGACGGTCAGGAATTGGTCTATGTAAAAATGATTCTTAAAAATGCAAAAGAAGCTGAAGCTGCCAGTATCCTTATGACTTTTTTTTTACATGATTGTTGCTCTGGGGAGGAATTTACAAATAAATTGTCCATAAACTTGCAAATTCTTTGTTCTATCGTTTATACATCTACTCTTAACAGTCCTGAGGCATATGAAAGTAACACTTATACTTAAGTTAACTGGCATTCCCCTCAATGGGATACGGTAAATGACAGAAGTGTTAGTAAAAGCTGCAATTTTCTTTCAGGCAGCCCTGCTTTGAACTCTTACTTTATAAAGATCATAGAAAATGTATAGGCCATCATTTTAATCTGTTTGGTGTGGCAAAGTAAACACAAACCTTAAAACTATTAGCTTTTCAAAGGAGGCATTTAGGAAATTCCACCATCTCATCCTAAACCTCCCTCCAAAGGCACAAAGAGCTCAATTAGACTCATCACTTCTCATTTGATGTGGGAAAACCCCCTGTGTCTCGTTCCCTCTCTTCGGGTTTTCGATCCGGCTCTTCCTTTCCTTCATCAGCACCCAAATCCCATTTTCTCTCTGTTCTCTTAGCCCCCAAATCCTCTTTTCTTGCCGTCTGTTCCTTTGTCACTGTTTTCTCTGTTTGGTTCTGCTACAGTATTTTCAACCTCTCTGAGACTGCTTTGTGAACATGCTTAGGCTTGTCAAAAGCGTATGAACCGCAGATATGAGTGCATCGACATTCCTAATTTCTTTTTGTGTTGTGTGCCAAAATAGGAGATGAAAGCTAATGTCAGGTCATTCATTTAAGATCTGTTGCTGGCAATCGCCTCCCTTGTAATAGTGAAATTGTTCTGTTTGGCATGGAAGTCGGTTACTTTTGAAAACCGATAGCAGCGAGTCTCGTTATCCAAAAGAAATGAATGTCAAACAGCAGATGAGATGAATGGCTCATGTTTGCTTTTATGTGTTGCAATAACATTTGTACATGCATGCTTATTATATGGCACAGCAGACACAACAATGTCCTTGACATGACACGAGAAGAGTAGGAACCATGTAGCTCTGAAAGTTAAGGCAATAAATAAATAAAAATCTAGGGGCAGCATGTGTAAATGCAGTGTAAATACAGTCTAAACTCATTTGTAATGGCCAGTGGTGTCAAGGTGTGTTGACTGAGAGCAGATGTTTCCAGAAGCCGGCTGGGAGCAGTCACTCAGCCCTGCAGTTCAGGCCAGGATTGTTTGTAGTGTGTCAGTTTAGCCACTTGGTGTCATTGCACTAGGGCTTTGGAGAGCACCCAAGCAACCACTCAACCACCCCTCTGACTCACCCTGATGGAAACTTCTCCAGTCAAACACAGGACTCTGTATGAGGACTCTGTGTAGGGCCCCAATGGACTTAGTAATGTGTATACTGCACAAAGAACTACTTGGATCATAGGAAGTGGAATAGTGCCTACAAAGCTACTCCAGGCTTTAGTTGACATCAAGTCTGTACACAAAGCAATATGTAATAATATCTAAAAAAAATATTTTTGTTTTAATTTCATCAAGAGATAGATAAATAAAAACAACTTTAATAGTGTTTTAAGAATGTAACAAAAGTATTGCTTTATTCCATTTTCCCCCCATCTTAGCAGCCCTTTTATTATGGAGTTAAACTGAAAAATTCACTCCAGAAATCACCACGTGTCCCCTAGACTGAGAGCAGTTATGGTGATACAGGAAGGTGCGTAATTGCGCACATCACGGAGAGAGAGGGAGACGGAGAGAGCCGATTTGGAAAGAAAAAGGAGGCAACCCCCCCGTCCCTCCTTTCCACCATTACAAACAAATAATTTCAGTCTTGTTAAAAATGACTCAGTCTGACACGATGACTTTGTGCCGGTTCGTGCTGCTTTAATGCGGGGTGTTTTTGAAGCTACAGGGTGATGTCTATCACCTGCGCAAAAAAAGTGCACCGCCCTTTATCCCGTTCCTGTGGTGCGTGTCTGGAAAAACTGTTTTCACAGCCCACGCAAACACCATCAATTATTAAGAAACAAATTACCCCAGGGATACCGCTGCCCCTTGATGTTTGTGAAGCCCGTGACAGCTGCTAGAGGCGTGTTAGCTTTGCCGTTGCATCACTGCAGAAGCTGGTGAAATTGTGCGTGAGGTGCTTGTTTATAAGTCGAGTCACTTTTAACAGTTTTTTTCTTTTCTTCTTCTTCTTAAGAGATACAAATAACCTGAATGCATGTCGTGCGTAAATGACTAAACCTTCATAAAACAGCGAAGACTCTGAAGCTCAGCTTGACGCACTGAGTCATGTTTAAATATGGGTTTGGGTTGTCTGAGAGGGCTGACAGGTGAAGGTATGTCAGTAATACGCACCTTCATGGTGAAAGCTTCTAATCGTGTTGGCCTTGCTGGCGGCCCTCTCTGCGTGCTTCCCCATGCTCTTGGGTCGTTTAGTGCTGTGGTCCCCGTTCGCAGAGTGCATGTGGTAAAGGTCCACCATGTATTGCGGCACCACGGCGTGCTTGCTGGGGGTGGGTCTGCGCCCCAACCCGAACATGTTGAGAAGCCGAAGCTCGAACTCGTTGAGGAAGCTCTCCGACCGCTCCGGGCTCTGCTTCCCAGATTCGCTGTACTTCCTCCGGCCGACCTCGGGGATGAGTCCCGCAGCACCTTCCAGCAACACCTGAGCGAGCAGCAGTACCATGAAAGAGCGGACCACGGCGACCATGATCAGTCAGTCCCTGTGGAAAGAGTTGGTTCCTGTCAGCACACTGGGACAGACGCATTGACACGCTGGGGCTTCCCAAACACTTTGTGATCTCCATACAGTTTGAATAGGAGACACCTCTTTCCACTTTGATGTAGAGCAGAGGCAAACCCCACCGGCTGTACTGCGCCCCGGGAGTTTGGGCTTAACACGAACTCATTCATAAAAAATATCAAGGCGAAAAATTAATGACAGACGTGGACAAACCAAATTCAAAGCACTTTAGATTGGGGGTGGATGAGGCTGCAGACACACGGTCTCCAGATAGGAGAGATAAGAAACCATGTTCGATGATGTGATTTGAATAGAAAAGAAAAAAAAAACAAAAAAAAACGTGCAAAGCGAAAGATCACAAGGAGTATTAGGGAAAAGAGATTACAATATCCACAGCAACAGCAGCATTACAGTCAGACGGCATTGTTTGCAGAGGCTTTGACCTTTCATGTAATCATAATGGATAGAGTTACTTCAAGAGGCTTGCAGGTGTTAGATCTGACGTGAGTACCAAAGCCAGATGTACCCTGGTAAAACTTCAAAAACTAAATACTATCCGAGCGGCACATTTTTTTACTATAACATTTTTTTTTTTTTTTGTCTTCTGCTCCTTTACTGTTTATTGTTCAATAAAAACGCCCTCTAACTTTTCTAGGAAAAAAGGGGGGAGCAAAGTACAAATTGTAAACAGACATTTTCTTTGAGGAATTATTTTCACAAAAAAAAAAAAAAAAAAAAAAAAAAAAAAAAAATAAAAAAACGTTATTTTATTTTTTTTACAAATTAAAAAGTACCACCGAACAAGCACATCAAGCGATGGGGCCGGGGGGCGTAA
>CAEGAD010023540.1:0-25057 GCA_903067055.1 Poeciliopsis paucimaculata
GTGTCTAGTTGCTCAGTTCTCTCTCTGTTCTCCTTGTTCAGTTTGATTTCAGTCAGAGACGAAGGCAGGTGTCAGAGGTCATCCTCAGGGTGTTTACTCAATGAGTTTTTCTCAACTGTTTCCTGTTCATTTTTTCCAAGAGTTCCTGTTGGAATTCCAGTCTGGAGGCAGAGATGTGGCGCCCTCTAGAGGATTTTCTCTACATCTGCAGTTTTAGAAAAACAATACTGGTGATGATGGTAGTTTTTGGTGTTGAGTGAAATTCTCCTTGCAAAAAAAAAAAAGTTTTTTAATCAGAAATGTTTCGATACAAATTTGATCAATTCTGTTCTATTTTTTTTTTCAAACTAAAACTGGAAATCCAAAAACTGTAAATGAAAACCAAAATAAAATATGTTATAACAAAGTAAATAAAAATAAAATCTACTACAGTAGAAGAAATAATATTGATACCTGATGATTCTACTCCACCAAAGCTGGCAATGAGCAACACAGATATTACTCTTTATTAAAGCCCACTGACTGATTGCTAGTTGAAGATCTGAGTGAAGGAGAGTCAAACTGTTAATTCAGTTATTTCATACTGATCTAGGTGGCTTCTAATAGTTCTGGTCAGGTGATTTCTGTTTTGTTGCGATGGCTAAAGCAATGGCAATTAGATTGATTCAATAACGTGTTAAAGTGACAGTGTTATGAGATTTCCAGCCACTTGGTGCCATTTTATAGCACAATCAAGTAATTATATCACCTGTTTTGAAAATATATCAGATTTTAATAAAAACAAATTTGCTTTTGTAATCTTGTTCTTGAAATTGTGCCTCTGTCTCTTTAAGAACCTCCTGCTCTTTCCAACTCCACCTTCAGGAAATCACAACATGGCTCCTCTATTAACCCTTTAGCAACATTTTTACCAGTGTTGAACTGAGAAGCAGCTCCTATAATGAGCTCAACAGATAAAGCTCCACCGGGAGTTTTCTAATTGCTGTCTGTAGATATAATCAGTCTAGATTTTATTTTTCTATTAAGACAAAATAGTGTTTCTGGGAAATTGGAGTAAACATTTTTTACTTAAATATGCCAAAAACCAAATACAAAAAAATCATCATTGTGTGCAGGTAGTATATTACCATCTGCACACTATCTACAGTATATGGCTCCCGTCCTTGTCTAACACCAGAGTACATCAGTCTGGAAAAGCCACCAGTTTGCATAATTAGTAAACATATTCACAGTAAAGCCATTAGTTCTTTATTAATAATAAAAACCTCACTGTACATCTGAATAGTAATGTTCACTATCAATTTCCTTGCTGATACTGAACAAAATTGACAATGTATTCAAATTCAACAGCTGCGATTCAAATCTTGGATACCTTAAAATAAGTCATCAATCTAATGTAGTCATGTTAAACTCAGAAGTACATTGAGGCATCATTATCCAGGATGTGTAATGTTGCAATAAACATTGACGGATTTTCGTGTCTGGGATGTTTAACGTCATGCCTGATGTCAAACATTATTTCTAGAAAACTTTGCATTAAATGTCGGAGACAACGTTAGACATCCCAGATACAATAAACAGTCAATAGTATTAAACAATAAGGACGTTAAGCATTGGAGACAAACTTTAAAATTGGGGACAAAGACAGTCCCCAATTTTCAGGGATCATGTCCTGATGTTTAACGTTGTCCCTTTTTCTGTCTCACCTCAAAGGATTTACTTTTCCGGTTTTATTTATATTATTTTAACAGACTGAGAAAACCCCTGCTAAAAAATCAAAAAATCAAAGTGGTTATGAGCCTCTGAGGAGATGGAGGGAACCAGGACAGATGATCATCTGGGTCTGACGCAGCTTCGCATCTGTTCAGCAGTTAATTCCCCGTTTTCTTCTCCCTGAATGTTGCTGCGTCTCTCGTCCTGCCTCCAACAGCTCAGTATGACTGAGCGACTCAAACTGAACAGGTGAAGCAATTTTTAGGCTGATTTCAAATCTTCTCCAGCAGCACCACTTCAGATGGGCAAGCCAAACGGGTCGGCTCATTGATTGCATCAACCTGCTGTGGGACACCGTGAAACTCTCCCACTGCAACAGAACTAAATAAAAAGGAGAAAAAGAAACTCCAAGATGAGAAGAACCAAGCTGCTGAGGGGAGGAATGGTCTTCTGATCCCAACAGGATGTGAACAGATATCTTAGGAAATCAGTCAGCCCATCATAATAGGCAATAAAATCAATAAATTAAAATTAGCTCAATAACTTCCATTTGCAGGATTTATCAAGTTATTACTAAAATCTGAATCAACAAAGTCAGCCTGCTGCCTTGGTCTCAACTAGACACTTTTTGTGAACGACCATTTTCATGTGGAAATTGAGCTTGTTTTAATTTATAATGCAATTAATTGATTTATTGTGAGAGGCCAACTAGTTTTCTCCAACTGGGAATTATCCTAAAACCATATAGGCTGATAGGACTCGCAGTAAAACCCCGACTTCCCTGTATATCTCTAGTTCTAAGCAGCAATTATCTACACATCTCTGGGCTGCTCTTAGTCCGATCCCTCCCCTAGGAGCTGTTTGCCCCAGTGAACCGACCCAAACAGAGGAATGAAGCTTCTGTCGGCTCCTAGGATCTTTGGGACCCTCAAACCCCTCCACCAGGATAAGGTGGCAGCCCACGGAGGGGAAAAACAAGACAGAAGCAGTTACCAACTGCTCTGGGTGAGGCCTGAAGGAGGCGCTCTGTGTATGGACTGGAACTCTGACTGGCTGCGGTTCCTTCCTGCAGAGGGCATTGGCTGACATGATGCTGCCATCACCCGGCCGTTCTCCCTCTCCTGCTGTTAACTTTTCACTTCCATCACCACAGAAAATGGCTTGTGTTGAGTCATTGACTTTACAGCAACCCCTTGTACAGAGCCTGCATGTCACGACCATGGAGAGGTAGAACTCCCCTCCAGCAGGAAGAGACCTCCAGCCGAACCAGAACCGGGCTCAGTAGCAGCAGCAATCTTCCACGACCGACTGGAGCTCAGAGAAGAATGAGCAGAGACACAACAAGTCAGCTGGTCAGGAGAACTTGATATGTCCCTGGAAGTGAAAAGTTAACAGCAGGAGAGGGAGAACGGCCGGGTGATGGCAGCATCATGTCAGTCCATGCAGTCATCCAAAAAGGAACCACAACCAATCAAAATGCCAAACCAGATGCAGCTTCTGTGGAGAGAAAAAACAGGAAACAAAAGTTATTTCAAATAGATAACAGTAGCAACAGAAACCTAAACATGCATAACGAAGATTATAATCGAAACTATTCTAAGCCTTCTCTTAATGCCATGATGCAAGAACACAAACCCAAAGATCAATAAACATTAAAGTGTAACATTTAAGAAACATTTTAAATATCTAAAATAAAACCAATAAAATTAAGTAAAAAGTCTAAACAAAATTGTCCAAATCAAAAAAAAACAGGATGTTGTGGAGCTGTGGGGCGATGAAGGCCTTTTCTGTCAAAGGGGGATGAAGGGTGACATCAGAGACGAAAACAAGATGATCCAAAAGGATTCCTGAAGGACAAAAGAACAGGAAGGTGACAGGACTCATACATCTCAAACCCTATAACTCAAAATGAAAGACTTTAAAGAAAAAATTCACACAGCTATAGGGCTGTTGTAAATGAATATTTTAGCAATCAAGTATTGTATCGATTATTCTTATGATTAATTGGATAAAAAATAAATAAATACTGGTAATCCAGTGTCACTATCGGATATCTACATCAGTCCAATTTTCATATTTGAGCATCCCTAACAATTACTTTTCTGTAGTTTAGAAAGTTAGCCTGTAAGAATAACGTCACAAGTTAACCTTAAGTTATAAAAGAAATCTGAAATTATATTCAATTTAATAAAGAGGCAGACTCACAAATACTCTTATAAAAAATATCTATACTCCACCTTTTAGTTCAGTCAACTTAATAAATGAACTCTTACTTTACCCAGCGATTTATAGCTTTTGTGTTCATGTCAGCGACAGGATTTGACACCTTCGTTCGTCACATGCAGCAACATCTTCCATCGGTGTCACTCCACAAAGCGTTCCGCCATCCATTTGTTGGGATCGAGATGAAATGAAATGCATCTTCTGAACCGGCCGTGAGGCAGGAGCTTGTTGAAGAGAAAGGATACTGTACTCCAGGAATTGCGCTAGTTAAATTAAGGATAATTATTGAACCTCTGAAAATGATAAAAACATCATCATTAATATATAAAATCCTCAAGGACCGAAATTGAAAACTGGATATTATGCTGCCAACATTTGTAGTTTTTGATTGTTGATTCTACGTTGCATGACTGTGTTTATTACGTAAAGCACTTTGAAGAGAGTTGCTGCTGCAATGTGCTATACAAATAAAATTTGATTGATTGGTCAACAATTCATAGGCAGAAGGAAGAATTGTACACCACAAATAATCACCTTTGATCACAAACCACAGAATAACACATGCAGTTTTTATCTTCTTGCAGTACCCAAAATCAGAACACCTACCTTTTGTGGAGCCTACCATATTTTTCCAGAATCACCACAATCTGTAATTGTTGATGTACCAAAGAACACCTACCTTTTGTGCAACCTAATGCGTTTTCCAGCATCGCCAAGATCTTCAATTTTTGTTGTACCAAACACCCAGCTTTGATGTAGCCTGCCATGATTTTCCAGCATCGCAAAAATCTGTAATTGTTGCTGTACCAAAGGGCACTTAGTTTTCATGTAGCTTGGAATATTTTTCCAGCATCACCCATATCTTCAATAGTTGTTGTACCAAACACCCAGCTTTCATGTGGCCAAGCATATTTTTCCAGCATCGCCAAGATCTGCAATCATTGTTGTACCAAACACCCAGCTTTCATGTAGCCAGGAATATTTTTTCGAGCATCGCCAAGATCTGTAATCATTGTTGTACCAAACACCCAGCTTTCAGGTAGCCTGCCATATTTTTCCAGCACTGCGAAGACCTTCAATCGTTGTTCTACCAAACACCCAGCTTTCGTTTAACCTAGCATAATTTTCCTGCATCACCGAGATCTGAAATTGTTGCTGAACCTAAAATTCTTTCCCAAACAAGTTGTCACTGCACTAAATGGTTAATTTAATTAAAATATAAATAAGCTTCAGCCATTTTTCATAGTCAGGAGCCGCATGGTGACAGTGGAAAAGAAAACCTTCCCTTTTAGAGGAAGACTTTCCAAGCCTTCCCTTTAACAGGAGGACCTTTCAAATTAAAGTTGCCACTGCACCAATTTAAATAGATTAAAAATACAAAGCTAAAGCTATTCCTCATATTGAGGATCCACATGGTGACAGTGGTAAAGAAAACCATCCCTTTAACAGGAGGACCTTTCGAAATAAAGTTGCCACTGCACCCATTATGTAAATTGCTCAAAAATAAGAAGCTAAAGCTATTCCTCATATTGAGGATCCACATGGTGACAGTGGTAAAGAAAACCATCCCTTTAACAGGAAGACTTTCCAAGGCTTCCCTTTAACAGGAGGACCTTTCAAATTAAAGTTGCCACTGCACCAATTATTTAAATTGATTAAAAATCAAAGCAAGCTTAAGAAATGGATTAGATCAGGGGTACACAAGTCCAGTCCTTGAGGGCCACCATCCCGCAACCTACAGACGAATCCCTCCTCCATCACACCACAATCCAGTGAACGGCCCGTTGCCAGGCCTGTTCATAGCTGGTCCCAGTCTGTTGGAGTAACGATGCATCTCAAAGTTGCAGAACAGTAGTTCTCCAGTACTGGACTTGAGCATCCCTGGAGTGACTATTACCTCTGTGACCTCCGACCAGCAGCCCCAGAACATCTCTCCGTTGGTCTTCGTCATCCAGGAAAAATGAAATCGCAAGATAAAATGGCAAAACGCCGTTTTTTTGTTTTTTTACCGCAAATATAAAAGTTTGTCACGATTAAATTGTTGAACGTAAATTAAATTCATCAAGAGTTAATTAAGTATGAACCCTATCTTTGAAATATTTAGATTATATTTGAAACTACATTTTAAGTAGATACAAAAAATAAAAAAATATGTATGTTGAAAAGTATGACCTTATTTTTACCCCAAAACACTTTAAAATATTCAAACAGATAATTAGCTGTAATATATCAATGTAGCCACATGAGATCATTAATATTCATTATGCTATTAAGGGGTATTAGTGATATTAAGCCTCAACTTCTCCAAACTGTGTTGGCCAAACCCTTGGCAGCCATATTTCTTTTCTGCCAACCATGAACTTCAGATTCCAACATGCTACTTACACCAAACCTACAGTCAACTGCTTCAAAACGCAGCACAAAAACCTCAAAACTGAAGGATTTTAAACAGAAAAATCCTTCTCAGCTCATTGACTCTCAGCAGAGGGTCAAACCAAACCACCGAGCGGCCTATAGCGGGCCTTTAACCACCGCGTTAGCATCAGCAGCTAGCATCAAACCCGCCACGGCTCCTACCCTGCGATGCCTTCTGGATCCGCCATCGAACAGTTGCTTGACCTAACCTACCTTTGTTGGGTCGGGCAGATCCCCCGGGCAGCTTGAAGCGGTCCACAGCTTCATTGTAGGTCACCTAAAATATCCTTTATCCATCTGCTGCTAGTTCCACGCGCCATGTTGTCCTCAGAAAGTTCAGGAACGCCAGAAGCCCAACAACCACCGCTGACGCCATGGTCGATCGGCCGATCCTCTTCTGCTGCTCTGCTTAAACACAAAAAAATGACTTCCATAACATAACCAGGAACCAAACAAACAACTTTAATAATGTTTCAGAAAGATAACTTACCTTATAATAAACGCAGCGTCTTCAAACATGGCGCTCCTGCGGCCTACTCGGGCGGTACACGAGCTGATATTCAGCAGGTGGACGCTGAGCAATTAGGCCGCATCAACGCGGAATCCATTTCAGTCCGATCCAGAAAAGTCTTCAGTCGTTCGGCTGGGCATCCAAGCAGATTTGGCGTCTTGAGAGATCCGAAATTATCCGTTTTAATCCGGGTTCCAGAGTGGATGAACTTCAGAACGCTGGTTTCATGTCGCATTGCGGCAAAATGCGGACCGCGTTTTATTTGAAAACGGTCACGTGGAAATTCTGTCATATTTCTGTGCATCATGGCGCATGCGCCTCACGCTGATTAAAAAAAACAAACAAATATGGCCTTTTGGTGAGGTTGCCAGATTTGGTGGTTTCCAGCGTTTATGTCTATGGTTTCCAGTTCAAACACAATATAAAACCCGCCCAAGTGCAAAAAACAACCCAGTACTATAAACTTCGTTTTAATAAGACTCTTTTCCGTTTGTCTGTAAAGTCCGATTTGTTTGGGTGGAGTGTATGCAAATTTAACGTGGACTACAAAGGGGAATTCTAAAGATCTCTATCTCAGCCGATTGAAGCGAATTGTTATAAGGTAGGAAGGCAGTGTGAATGCAAGCTGAGAGGAGACCGCTCCAAAAGCAGGAAGCTTTCTGCAGTGCAGGGCATTCTGGTCAATATATTATTCTCTGTTCTGCAGGTTAACAGAGATGTTGTGTCGCCTGCTATGGCAACGAGTCTGCATGCCGACACAGATAGTGAAGAAAAAGGGAATATAAGTGGTTTAAAGTTGTTTTCCATCTGTTTGTCAGCTTATATCTGCCTTGCTGTGGTGCACTGCATCTGCTGTAACTTTTAAACCTTTAATAAATGACACAAACTGGACTAATTGCCTCGTTTGTTTTGAAGATATATTCAATCATCTAATAGAATGACATATTTCATAATGTATATGGTTTGTTACATTTTGACAAACTAATTTTAGCAGTGGCATTTATGCGATATTAAATTATTGACCAATATAAAACACCAATTTGTTTAGTCTACTCTTGAGTACTTTTCAAAACTTGTACTTTACTTTCACTTGAGTAGAACAGTCCAGGCTGTACTTTTACTATTATACTTTTTCATACAAGTATCTTTACTTCTACTTAAGTAGAGAATGTGAGTACTTTTCAACCTCTAATGTAAAGTTTTATTAATCATAAACATCAGTAACCTGAAAAGGTGGGTAACTGTTCATCCTAGTGGAGATGTGTGATCATTACAATCAGATTCCTGGTGGCGTTTGATATGAAATATAAAACAAAAGGCAAAAAAGTATCTTGAGATCAGAAACTGAAGACATCTGAGGAAGAAGCATAATTTATTTCTATTAGAAACACTGAGTCCACACTTAATTTGGAGCTTAAATGGTTCACATTAAGTTTAAAATAAAGCTTATCTGCAATAATTAATCCCAGTTTGGATTTTGTTTCTCTCTTAATAATAAACACCTCCATTTAAAAACTGAATTTTATGTTTACTCGTTTAATATTTAAATCTGTTTGATGTCATAAACATGCAAAAACAATGAAATCTGGAACTTTTCACTATATGTAAATGCAATTGGTATATATTGTATTTTCTGTTTAAAATATAATATATGCTTATTAAAGGACAAATAGTGTTTCAGAAAAATTTGAGAAGTAGACATAATTTTTACTTGAAGATGCACAAAAACAGAAACAACAACAACAACAAAACATCATGGAGTGCAGATAGTTTATTACTGCTCTTACACTCTTCACACTACAAAATGGTGCCTTTCTTGTCTAAGGCCAAAGAAGTAAACCAGACTGCAACTGTAAGGCCACCAGTTTTTACTTTTAATGCATAATAAGTAAACATATTCACAGTGATGCTATTAGCACTTTATCAATAACAATAATCATAATAAAACATTATTTCAGTGTTTTAATGACTGGCATCCGTCCAGTTCTCAGTTAGGTATCAAAATAACGACACAAATAACACCAACAATTCAGTCCCTGAACGCATCCTATGTCTGCGACTCCTCCGCCTCCTCCGTTATGGTCCGATAGCGCTGTGGCTGGTTCTCCACCAGCGCTGAGTCCTTTCTGGCAAACAGGGACGGACGTCTCTTCATCCGCAGGAACTTGCGGGAGGTTACCAGATCTCCGAAGCCCTGGGAATGGGAGAAGGCGTAGCTGGAGCGGCGGGTGCTGACGCGGCGTGGAGGCGGCCGGTAAGGATCCGGAGCCGGCTGTCCCTCCTCCCGAGCCTTGAACCTGACCTGGAGAGATGCTCAGATTAAATCTGGTTACAAACCTTCTGCTGCGCAAATACTAGCAGTGTTCTGCTTCATAGGGCTGAAGTTAAGCAAATATTTCAGATAAATTGTGTTCTCAGGGTCTAGCTTTTTGGAAAACAAACAAACAAAAAACCGTTATACACTGGACCATTTTTCACGATGGTTCAACGGCCTATCCCATTTCAGATAGGAAAAAAAGAAATAAATTTCAACCAAAACTTCTCGCTTAGGAAAAACTATTAAATCTTTTTTTAATTTTTTTTTTTTTTACTTCTGAAATCTTGAAAATTTTCTTATTTTTTCTAGAAAATTTCTGAGATTAATCTCAACATTTGTGAGGTTTTTTTAACAAAATGTTTAGTTTCCATGCTGAAAGATTTCCACGTTTATTCTAAAGAAATTTGAGAGCTTAATGTTAATTTAAAAAAAAACATTTATAGCAAATTTTCAACTTTTCAACTCAGAAATTTCCTTAATTTTTTGTCAGAATTTACTGGGTTAATCTTAAAATTTCAAAGTTTTTTCTATAATTTTTTTGAGTTTTAACAAAAATTAAAAAATTTTCTAGGAAAATTCTAAGATTAATCTCAAAATTTCAGAAATTTTTTTTTAGAAATAGTTTTCACACTCTAAATTTTTGACACTTTTTCTAGAACATCTTTGAGATTATTTTCAAAATTTGTGACTGTTTTGAGGGAAATTTACTCCAATTATTTCTCTATCCACAATGGGCCTGATAAGTCATCATACAATGGTCTCCATGGTTCTCCTGCAAAATTAACTTTTGCACTAAAATCATAAATTAGTTGAATGCGGCCAAGATGTAGTTAGCAAAGATTTAACTAAGGTTACGTATATATTTGAGCAGATTGGGAATTACAGAGAATCCACACAATCCATTTCTCCTTTTACAAATTATTGCACTTCCTTTTTGCTTTAAACAACCGTTCAAACACATCATATGACTTAAATATGTGTCGATACAGTAAAAAGGCTTCTGATTTTGGTTCCCCACCTTATCAGTGATGGTGGGCTGAAGCTGCATGCGGAGGAAGCGATAAGCCACTGTCGGCAGGACGCAGAGCAGACAGGTCAGGAACATCGTCAGCCAGACGTTTGGCTGGTTCAAACTGTTCCTCGCTGTGCCTGAAATCCATTTTACAGCAGTTTATTACGGCACACGCAATTTAGACACATAAAAAATAAAAACAAATCAAGTTTATGCCGTTAAAAGCAGCAGATTATACAACAAAAAGAATTTAACTTTCAGCCATATGTTATTAGTGAAGCAAAAGTCTCAGATTTGGAGGTAATAGTGACATCTAGTGGTTAAAACTCCAAACTGTACATTTCTGTAGCTGTCCTATAAACTGCCGGAGGCAAACTGACCACTTGCTTTTCCTACTACTTTCCAGTTTGCATAATTTCCTGTTATTTAAAATATCAACTTTATATTCTCTGTCAGTTTTTCACCTAACTGCACTGAGCCTGATTTATTCCTGTTAAAGGGGAGTTTTTTAAACAGTTTTTTCTTACAGTGTTATGATTTTATCAATGGAGTTCCACTGGGCACAATTTTAAATATTTTTTTAATTATTAATTTGGTTTGTGTCATCAATGTCAAACAACATTTAAAAGATTTAGATAGATGGATAGTTTAGCTTTTCTAGGTTGTTGTTTCCTTGCTTGTTATGTTGTGCTAACTGTTGAAAATAAAGTTATTACTTCATGAAAAGATGTGTATAAATCTATTCCATCAAAAATTGGTATTTATATTTAAAAATGCAGCAATTTTGTACGCAAGTATAAATTTAAAATCTTACATTTAGGAAATGTAAAGTGACTTTCTCTCATTTCTTAGAAAACATTCACTAAATTAATGCTTAAGTACATTTTATTTTGGAACCAAATATGATAAAAAGCTAAATCTACTCACCAATGAAGGGGAAACTGGAGGTGAACGTGAAAAAAAGACCATTGCTGAAAAAAGTAAATGTGATGGAAAAGTAGGCAGCAATGCTGCCCCATAGAAAGAGTTGATTAATCGCTGTCCAGTAATAGGTGTCAAGAAACATCTGGAAAATAAAAAATAAAAAATCAGTTTTTTACTCAGTTTTACTTGGTGATATTGTCAGTAGTTAGGAATCATGTCAACTGTGCTACTAGTTTAATTTCAACAAGGCCAATTTCACTTGTTTTTTTTCCATAACCAAGCATGATAAAATTCGTACAAAGTTGTAAAATATACAATAAATGACACTAATAGCAGAGAACATCTTACCTGAGCGCTCACCACTAACAGCAGGCAGGTTTGCGTCAACATAGCGAAGGACTGATAGTCTGCTACGTCTTTGCCATCGCCCCGGACGGAGTCCCGCAAGGCTGCCCATGGGATAAAGAAGAGCACCAAGGAGGTGTAGGTGCTGATTATTACACATCGGATAAAAGTTCTTTTATTGAAAAACGTGTTCAGCTGGCCGGGAGAGTAGAGCTGAGGATATCGGAAACTCCAGCGGTCATTGACGTCCTGCGAGAAAAAGCAAAAAGAAAAGGTACGACACACCTACGGTGTAAGCTAAGGGACCGGAGTTGGATATGTCTCACCATTACTCCAACTTTTAAATAAAAAATAACAAGATTCCTTCTACCTGGTCAAAGAGGCCCAAGGCGAGAACAGAGGTAGCAGTGTAAACCATATTATACATGGTGATGAACCAGTCATCATAAACAGTCTGGAACCACAAAAAGATCAGTCAACATCCACACAAAGTGTGAACTCTCTTCATGCAGCTCCAGGACTTTTCACTCACCTGTGCAGAGAAGCCGCAGAAGAAACCATACCAGAAGTGAATAAGGGTATAGCTAAAGTTCTTGTAGAAGAAATATTGCAGGAACTTGCACATGCGAATGTAGGACCAGCGGCCGTGCACCAGCAGGAGGCGCTGGAGGTAACGGAACTGGGCGAAGGAGAAGTCGCTGGAGAGAACAGCTTGCATCCCTTCCTGACCGCTGATCCCCACGCCGATATGAGCAGCTAGAAGAAAAACGAGATTCTTCACTTGTTTTTCAGTCTGAAGGGTTCCCTGGACCTTTTAAGGGTCTCCCATTGTTCACTCAAAGCTGAAGAGTTGATTTATGGTTACGTTGTTTTGTACACACTGAAACAGTCAGGGAAAGAGAGACACATCTTTCTGCAGAGAGCTTTTGGCCTTTTGACAATCTCTGCAGTTATTTAGTGAAGAATCAGGCATATACATAATTCTTCACTGACCAATCATGCAACACTTTATACAGAGCTCTGTTGTAACTGTATCAAGAATGGAAAGAAGACACATTCCTGCAAATAAGATGACACAATTTTTCACTACATTAGAGTCAATTATGACACCTCAGGTGAAGTATGGGAGAGCCTTTAGTTGGACTCTTATTTCTGATTTTTACCCTTGATCATGCTGACGTCATTGGCTCCGTCTCCTATGGCCAGCGTTATAGCCTGCTTGTA
Organism: Poeciliopsis paucimaculata; assembly: GCA_903067055.1. Lineage (NCBI taxonomy): Eukaryota > Metazoa > Chordata > Actinopteri > Cyprinodontiformes > Poeciliidae > Poeciliopsis > Poeciliopsis paucimaculata. Next base: position 12,685 of record CAEGAD010023540.1, read on the forward strand.
CTTCTTGACCAGTTCAACCACCTGGGCCTTCTGCAGCGGGGTGACCCTGCAGCAAATGACCGTCTTGCACATGCATGCCGTCCTCAGCAGCTCCAACTCCAAGTCCTCTTGCAGTGCGTAGGCCTAAAGGTTAAGAGTTCACACACTTCTGTAGGCGGTACAACTCCAGCTAACACAAAGACTGCATTTTTCTTTCTGATTCAGAAAATAACTGAAACTCTTTGGTGCCTAAAACAGCTTCTTACCAAGCTGTGTCCATTGATAATCAGGCCATATTCTCCGTTTATTTTCTCATCCTCTACAGTTTGGGTCTTCTGGAGCCAAAACAAGCCGGCTCGCGCTTTGATCACCTTCGGCTTCTCTGCTGATCCGGAACACATTTTCCTTCTGGCCTTCCTGAAAATGAGAACGATGGCAGAAAATTACAACTAAAGCTAAGACTTTATGGCTAATTTGTCAGTTTTCATAAAATCACAGTTAAGACAGAGATAAATTATGAGTTATCAAGGGATTTCTTGTGAAAATGCATGTTGGTGGAGTTGCATGGCATGATTGTATGGAAGATCACCTGAGACATGGTAGGTGACTCAACATGGTTAAATTTACTACTTTAGCATTAGCTTCTGCTAAATACCGTGTTGGTATAGCACTTTAGCATTAGCTTATGTATTTTAGGGTTTTTAACATGCCTGCTTTAGCCGAAAGGCTTTTTCTCTTCAATTTTCCATTTTGAAGAGAAGCATCTCAAATTAAAGGTTATATTTGTCTTAATTTTCAGTGTAAACTGCAATAATGTATAAATTCGATGTTTATTAGGTGTTACTATTAGGTCTAGTAATTATGAAAGGTGCTGTATCTTTGCTTGTTTGATTTGCATTTCCTGCTGGTTGTCAGTAGTCAAACTAATCAGAAAACCCAACAATAAATAGTTACTGATTGACTCACTGCAGTTCCTCTTTGACCTTGTCAGCTGTGTTAGCAGCCACAACAAAGATCTTCTTCATGTCTTCCCTCAGCATGTTGCTGGAATATCCAATGTTTTCTGCTGTTTCTGTGAATTAAAATAAACACATTACAGATTAAAAGAATGATTTGAATTAAATTGAATTGAATGATTGGGGTTATAGGCACATTGGGTGCAAACCTTGTTTATCTCCGGTCAGAACCCAGATTTTGATGTCAGCTTTGGCCAGCTGCTCGATGGTGTGAGGGACGCCGTCCTGCAACTTGTCCTCCACAGCTGTGGCTCCCAGCAGCTGGAAGCAGAGTTAGCAGTTAGCAACTTTAAAGTCTTGATGCTCTTCTTAGCAAGCGACTGTTATGACAAGAGGTTGTTACAGGAAAGAGTACAAGCAACTGGACTCAGGAGTAAATAATAATAATTTAAAAAATGGTAAAAAGAAATGAATAAAGAAGAAGTGAATAACTGATCAATATATAAATTATTTAACTTTTAAAAATTACAAAATCAGACGGAACGAAATATGAAATTATGTAGAAACTTTGGTATTTTAAAGACCGAAATCCATCCATCCATCCATCCATCCATCCATCCTCTGTTATAACCCCTCCCTGCTAGCTGGTGTGATTAGCAACTCTGCGCTAACCATCAGGTCCGTTTCGATCTCTTCATAGAGAACATCCAGTCTTTCCTCGCGTCCCTCGATGGCCGTGCTGGCCTCATGGTGGCGCTCCAGCCAGCGCTCCATGTAGCTCTTCTCCAAGTCTTTGTAGGCCAGAGCCAGAGTGCGAAGCCCGTCGCCTGCATACTCCTAATTTGAACATTTCAGAGCTGTTAAAGCATTTCTCCTTTCAGACGAAAGTCAGTCGGTTGGTGGTAACGTCTCACGTTCAGGTGTGCATTGGTGACGTCCTTCAGCTTGGAGCAGGACGGATGCAGTCGCTCATAGATGATGGTGTCTGCTCCTTTGCAGTAAAGAGTCATCCTGCCCTCAGGGTCCCGGACTGGGAGGGAGATTTAAAGAGACGATGTTTGGTAAATAAGACGTCCGTCAGTCCAACCAACATTAAGTCTAACATAATGTTGGACCTGGTAGGAACCCCTTACAAACAACACATTCTGTAATTCTGCTCATAAAGTTAGACAGGTAATATTATTTCTGACATGATATTTTAAACCTTGCCGTAAAACACACACACACACACACACACCTACCGATCACTGACATCCTCTTTCTCACGTTGTTGAAGTCCAGAACAGCCAGAAGCTCATATGTAACTTTCCTCCCCATCTCCATGACCGTGATGGTCTCCGGTGTCCGCGAGCGGAAAACAAACCCAAAGTTTCTGGCCGCGGTCACCAGAGCGCCCTCATCTGGCGACTGAGCCTGATAGTTGAGTTCCCCTAGCAGACGATACACAGGACGGATGGTGTTCATGGAGGATGGAGGCAATAATGATTAAACACGTTTAACACTTAATTACTTATTATTTGGTCTCTCATTAGTTTCCAAACACCTAATCAAAATCTGCCCCAGAACCCAACAAAGAGGCTAAAAGTCAAAGTGCTAGTTTAAAATTCACATTTTGCACATTTTTACACTTCCATCTGGGTCGCTAGTTCTTCTAAAAACAGCTGGAGTGCTTAAAAAAACAATTTTTCATTATACTAAAAAAGCATATTTACTGTTTTGAGGTCTATTATATGTGCAGTGTCAGCTGAAGGTTGCTGCTTGTTGTAAACAAGAGATGATTGTTGGACTCTGACCCTCTTTCTTCTCCTCCGACATGACGGTGTGGCATAGGGTCAGCAGGCGGAAGAAGGCCTGGGCCTCCTGGTTTCCCTCCTTCACCGTCTCCAGCAGGCTGTAATCATGGAAGACGAACTTTGGATCTGCCAGCTGGTTCCAGGAGAAGTCCACTCTCTCCGTGTTCTGCAAAGGACATTCATTACTCAGCACATCTCTGTGAGGCCAGAGCATTATTATCAACATAAGTTGATCAGTGGTAAGTTTGCTAAACTGCAAATCATTGTTTACTTTCCTTCAGTGGTGGAGAAAATTTGTGAATCTGTTAATTTTTTGTTTGGCATTTTTGTAAACTTTAAAAATATTCAGCTCACTTAGCTACTTTATTTTCTGCTGATTAATTAAAGTGCTAAATTACTTTGTTGTGTAAAGTTTCAGTTGACATGGTTTGTATCAACATCACAGAACTTAGCACTGCTGTGCTTTAGCATTAGCTTCTGCTAAATACTGTTAGTTTAGCAATTTAGTGTTAGTAGAACTAATGATGAGATTTGTTTTGTCCTCTGATTTCTAAAAATAGTTGTTTTCTATCACATCAATAAGCTGCAAATCTTTACTTTTAGTCTTCCTTTTAGTTTGGAAACACCCCTGCTGAACCACTCATAGTTGAGCAAATTTTTTTATGATCTTTGAAACTTTTTAGTGCATTTAGCTTCCCCTAAATTGATTTCTCCAGATAATTTCCAAAGGGCTCATTTACGTAGCTTTTGATACTTCCTATTGATACATGTTGGGTATTAACAGGGTACTACTTTAGTATTTATTACCTGTTAATAAATACTAGCATGGTGTCGGGCTTTAGCGTTAGCAGAACTAATAAATTCATCTGAGATTCATCCTGTGAGCAGAAAGTGTCGCCTGTTGAAGCTGCTTTACCTCTGTTATCTCGATCCTTTGGCCAGAAAAGTCATACAGCTCACCTGAATAAGAGAGAAATGTTTGTCAGAATCAACTCATTGCCAAAATTCAAAGACTTACAGTAAGTGGCCGAGGGGCACTCGTATTTCTAAACCACCTGAACTGACTCCTTGCAATAGGGAGAAGAAGCACCTCTACTTTTGGCTCCCTGGATTTTTATTGTACTGATGTGAAATGCAAAGTCAGCACAACAGAACAACATTTCTAGGTATTAATTACTTTACAACTTCAGGCAGCCAAAGGGTTCTGTACTTCAACATCTGAAGATGAGTCAAGGGCTGATTCTACTGCTTTACTAGCCAACAAATGTTTTCTAGAAAATACTTATTCCCTACAAACTTCTCACTGAATGTAGCAAACTACAACAATAAGAACCTGCTCCCCTCATTGGGAAAACACAAAGAAACTCAACAGGTGTTCGATTCCTACCATAGTTTCTCCCGTTGATAGAGCACTTGTTGAAGGTCATGATGTTCTGTGTCAGAGTGCCGGTCTTGTCGCTGAAGATGTACTTGATCTGACCCAGCTCCTCGTTGAGTGTGGTGGTCCTCGCCTGAGCCGGAGTGTCTTTCTTCGGATAGTACATCTTCCTGTCCCAGTCAATGAAGAAGCTGTTCCCGAGGCGGATCATCTCCACGCTGATGAGAACATCCAGACAAAACACTGAGTCTCCACGTAGCACCATGGCTATTCCTGCTAATGCTATCGTCTTCATGTACCTGACATAGAGAGAAATGGGCACCACCGTGTTGAGGACGATGACGTAGGACCAGAAGGCGTAGAAGGACGATAGAGGAATGCCAACGCCTGATTGGCGGGGAAGGAACGCCGTGAAGGTCGAGCCCTCGTTCACCTCCCAGACGGCGTGGCCAACCATCATGATGGCACAAATGGTAGCCAGGAAACCAAAAATCTAACAAAAATTGAGGAATATGATTAATCAATCATCTAAAAGCAATGGACACACTTCTGCAATTGTGTAAATAGTGGAGCTAATTTTTCATTTAGTGCTTTTACTGAGATTGAAAACATTTTGCACACTTCCCCTAAATTAGTTTCTTTGGATAAATTATAAAGCCTGATTTATTTGGCTGTTTAGTAAAACTTCTGTGAACATGGTGGGCACAAATGGCAGAATTTACCACATTGTTGCTTCTGCATTAGCTTCCTCTGATTAAAATGCTGGTTCAGCACTTTAGTGTTAGCAGAACTGTAGCTTCAGGGTTAGCACAGCTAACTTTCAGCTAGCAATGCACAGCACTGTCTTTATTATAAAATGTTTTAAAATGTGGATGCTTGAACTCACACATAACACCAGGATGTTCATCAGTTGATCGATGTTGGTCCGTTTAAATGTGGTTCTCCCGCTGTTCTGCATGAGCTTGGTATCAGGACCTGGAATGAATCAGACAAGAAAAACTCTTCTAGGCGTCTAGTCTACAAGGAAATTACCCATTAAGACCATTTCAAACTATCTTTCTGCAACAATCAAAGCAGCTGCTGCTCTGGCTGCAAGGAGGGATTCTTACCTGCGAAGATGACCAAACCGAAGCACCACTCTGTGTTCCTCACAGTGCATCCTCTGAGCAGGATCTTATCGTTGTCCAGCCCGTATTGCTGCCCATCCACAGTCAGAGTCCCTTTGAATTTATCCAGATGGTTGTTTGGAGGCTCACATCGAATTTCACCTGAAAAACAGACATTAGCATCCAGATGTTTACAAAAAACCTATTTTTTTAAGTGCACCAGTCCCTCCTTATGTTGTCCATGATTCTGCTCTCAGGCTTGCAAGTTTCTCCCATCTTTCTTCTGGCAATTAAAAATAATTTTGGCAATTCTTACTGACCTAAGACATGAAGGCTTTTGTCTAATTTCCAGTCAGACAGTGAGGAAACGAACAGGTTAAATGTCTTTTTTGTACTGTACATCTCTGGTTTTAGCTGAAGATGATCAGAATGCATTTGGGTGAACTTGTTACCTCTGAAGAGAGACAGATCGTCGATGTTATCTCCCATCTCCCCGGTGACGGTCAGGGCCTGTTTCACCTTCAGGTTGGTTTCCCTGAGGGACACCAGGAAGACGTAAGATGGAAAGTTTAGCCGCGTGTTCAGGCATTTCGGGATCCGCACTCACCCATCCAACTCAGCTGTTTCCACATAAATCAGGTTGAGAGGTTCGCTGCTGGACAGAAGCAGGAGGTCGGCCTGAAAGCACCATCAGTTCAGGAAAAGTGACGTCAGCTTTCACAAATTTTACATTAAAAAATACTATATTTTCCCTTTAAGATGTCCAAACTTACTGGAACAAACTGGTTGCTCTCCAGTTTGATGATATCTCCAACCTGGATGTTCATCCATTTTTCTTCTCTCAGCCTGGAAACAAAAACCTCTGAATCATCTAAGCTGGATAATAAAAACCCGTTAACTGTTTTTAGTAGTAAAGTCTTGGAAGCAGTGACTCACTCTCCGTGTATCAGGACTTTCATCTTGCGGTTATTCACCTGCTTGTCTTGTTTGTGTCTGTTCTGCTCATTTCACATAAAAAAGACAGAAAATATTGTTTTCTCATGTTTGATTTCAGTAGCTTGCACCATTTTCTGTAAAAACGGTAAATTTTTTATCCTTACTATGTCATCGTTAGCATCTTTGACTCCCGATACGGAAAGCACAATGAGCAACGGCACAGCCGTGGTGAACCAGGGAACAGCAGAGATTTGTGGGATTAGCTGTCAAATGACACAAACCACAACATTTTTAACACAAAAAGTCATAAAATTTACACAGAATTCAACAAAAATATAAATTACCCAATCAGAAATATATTTATTTCTAAATTTAAAGCCACAGAAAATATTAAGAACTGAAAATGATGAGTGAAATGTTGTACCTGGAGGATGAGGAGGAAGAGGAAGTAGGCATTGGCGAGCCTGCTGAACTGTTCAAAGAGGTTCAGAGGCAGGAAGGAGAAAAGGTTGTATTTGGAGGTTTTGATGGCATTTTTCTGAGGAACAAAAGGAATAAAACATGTTTAAAAATATAATGTTTTCTTAATCAAATGTGTAACAAAGTTTAAAAAAATCACCCCAAGTTAATGTAAAAGTAATAAAAAATGTCATGTATCCCATGATGCATCTCTAACCTTCCTAAACAAACATGACAGAAAAAATTATACATTTCCTTCTCCTCCTTCTATATTAATTTCTTTTCTGACCATCATGTTATATTAGAGTACTCCAACAGGAAGCAGTTTATTTTGAAAGGCTGAGGATGTTAAAGATGTAGAGCTGCGTTAGAGAAGCTAATATCAAAGTAAAACGATACGCGTGATTTTGAAAGTGGATTATATTGAGATAATTTGTTGTTATTATCCATCAAAGTTTATGTCATAACCAAGATGACATGAACTTTGCTTGTTTTTGTATTTTATGTACCTAATTACATATTTGCATGTTTTGCCACAAGCAGGACAAAGTCCACACACTCTTATAACTCACACCCAAACATAAACACACTTTTAATCAGCACACATTCTCAGACATGAGCCCAAAATGCAATAATGCCTGGTGACATTTTATAATGAGTAGGAAATTAATATTTACCTTTTCAAAACATGACTGATAATTTATTGCTTTAGATTCTTTATTTTTCTTTACATTTTCCTCCTCAGAACAGATTCTAGTTGATATTCCAACAAGTGACAAAAAGTTCAGTAATAAACAATTATTGTAACATTTGAATTATACTGGAAATACAAAATAAATCAATTAAATTAATATATGACTGTCCAGCATGTATGGAAAGCCAAATGTGGCACAATGAATGAATGTATGAATGACAGACAGACAGACAGACAATCTCTGTGGCATGTATGGAAAGTCAAAAGTGCCACAATTCATAACATTAAAAAGACAAGATTTACAGTTATCTATGTGAACATTTTAAGAAAACTTTACAGGCATCCAATAAATCCATCAATTGTTATATTAAATAAATATTGGATATGATTTAAGTATTAGATCCATAAGCTTTATCTAATATTATTTGTCTCTTTCCACACTTTCCAGTAGCTAAAACAAGGAGTAGCAGTAAAAGGTGTCCCTGGTTCAGCGCGTACTTACAGCGTACTGCCAGGTCTGGTTGAAAGCTCGGTCATTCGCTCGCAGGCGTCTCTCCTCCTCTGGGAAAAGATGGAGAGGAAAAGTGAAACCAGAGAGGAAAAAGCTACCAAACATGTCATGAAGTTTGTCTCTGTCAGATCTCACCTTTCTGCTTCTCCCCTCCACACAACTTTCTAAAGAACGACACGACCGATCCCATCGTTAGCTCGGTTCGTCCATCATCACACCAGAATCACGAGCGCCTGAACAGAGAACCGCCGATTCAGTTCTTAATAAGAAAAGTCACCATTTTGTTTTATTCCATCATTTAAAACATCCTGGTGTTTCAAATAGTTCATGATGTAAAATAGTGGAGCTTGTTTCGAAACAAGCTGCCACCTTTTTCAAATAACATAATTGCTGTCAAATGTTTGTGCTGCTAAATGTTATCGTTTGTGCTGCTTTTGTTTTGAAGATATTAATGAAAGTTTAAAGGTCAAAAGTTCAACCAGCCACCACACTTTAACCAGATCTAACAAAATTGGTGTCAATTTTAAAGGTATTTCCTGATTTGTGAAGAAATTTATGGAGTTAATATATTAGAATGAGATGTTTTCCTTTTTGTTCTACTTTGAAGAATCAGTCAGTGTCTCATTTAAACTCTACGGAACCAGAAAGCTATGATTAACTCATTAAAAATTTACTTTTAAATATTTATACTTATATTTCTTCTAAATTAGCAATTTAGAATAACAGTTGTTTTCCCAATTATTCCTAAACAATGAAAAAAATTGTGAAATTTAATAAATGTTCTCCAATTGAAGGTCAGATTTTTAGAAATTATGTTAATGCAATAACATTTATTTTAAGACATTTATAGTAAATGCCTTACATTACAATAATACAATAATAATGTGCCGTTCTGTGTGTGGCTGTTCTTATAAGAGAAATGGTTTATTTTTGGTCTGAGAATAAAATGTTTTTCTAAGGATCATGTAACCACAGATGCGTCATATCACATCCTGGAAAGTCCTTCAGAGTTTATCTTTGCTCTAAAGTTATAAAAACCTGAAGCCTCTCCCTTTTTAACAGAGATAATATACAACCAAACCCTCTGATCTTTGTTTTATTTGCCAGTTTGATAAAATATGAAATTAAAATAGATTTAAAATGTGTGTATTTTATTACTTCTGAGCAGGAAAGGGCTTCTGAAATGGAGCAGGAAAAACATTACATAACAGATGATTTGATCAAGGAAAGAAAGTTCAGAAGCAGAAAATGGTGAAACATTTGGAATATTAATGTTCAAAATGGATCCCAAAATAGTTCTGATAACTGAAACTCGAATCTACCTGAAAACAACAGATAAAAGTGTTGAAATCTTACAGGTTCTGGTGTCTTTCTGCGTCCTGATTGGATGAATGCAGGTTCAGATCCAGATGCAGACTGTGGATGGGAAACAAAGAAGGTCCAAAAGGTTCTGATGATCTTCTGATCCAGGCAGGAAAACCTGTTCCGGCCCTGAGCAAAGAGAGCAGCGATCTTTGGATCTGCATGTAGGAGTCGATACCTGGGCTGTAAAACAACAATAAAGGTGAGCGCAGCCAATCAGAAACCAGCACTGTAGTTATGAGTCGCACAGCCAGCGGTTAACACACACACACACACACACCTGGTGTATTCACACACACTCTGCAGAATGTTTTGTTCATCAGGAGGTCGATTGTTTAGGTTTGAGCTAAAACAGAAGTAGCAGTACTTCCTCTACAGGAGAAAACACACATGATGTCATGAGGTAATTTATGACAGTAAAGCAAATAAAACACATGAATAATCTCTTGGTTTGCTAAACCAAGAGATTATAACCATGTTATAATAAAACATGATATTTATGTTATGAACAATTAAATAATATTAGCTTGGATTGGCTTTAAAACAAGAAATAAATCACTGATTCATTATAAAAACTTTGACTAGACTCAGAGTAGACTATTATGTAAATATACATGATGAAGTTTATTAGTTCATTTAAGTGCATAGTTTTACTGTAAAGATAATTAGGCTGTAGATACAGGGATAAAAATTAGCATGCTAACCCCTCAGGTTTCCCATCAGCCACTTGAGTTTCAGGATGACCAACATTTTTCAAGATGGCTGCTGATTTTGAGCCTTTTAAACCAGTTATGGACATTAAATGACATGGATGAACTTTAGGTTCCTTCATGTGTTTTCAACTTTGGTCATCACATTTATACAAATTTAAAATAATAATATGTAGCAAAATCAGAAACTGATGTTTAGTGATTTAGTGTTAGCTTCTGGCAATTCTTGTTAAGTTTAGCATTAGCTTCTGCTATTTTTTAAAGTATTTGGTGGTTTAGCATTACCACTCACTAATTTTTTCATGTGCTAGCGGTTTAGCATCAGCCTCCACTTATTTTTTTATGTTTAGCCATTTATTGTTAATAATTCATCCATCCATTTTCTTACACTCTTGTCCCTAGGGGGTTTGGGAGGGCTGCTGGTTACTATCTCCAGCTAATGTTCCGAGCGAGAGGCGGGGTCACCTTGGACAGGTCGTCAGTCTGTCACAGCTCAACACAGAGACAGACAGGACAACCAACCATGCACACTCACACTCACACCTAGGGACAATTTAGAGAGACCAATTAACCTAACAGTCATGTTTTTAGACTGTGGGAGGAAGCCAGAGAACCCGGAGAGTACCCACGCATGCACAGGGAGAACATGCAAACTCTGTGAAGAAAGACCCCGGGCCGGGAATTGAACCCAGGACTATCTTGCTGGAAGGCAACAGCGCTACCAACTGCGCCACTGTGCAGCCGCTAAGCGACAATGTCCGCTAATATTTAATGCTTTAGCATTGGCTTCTTTTAATGCTTTATGTGTTTAACAGTTTGGCATTAGCTCAACTAAGGTTCTTGTTCTCACATTAGCGGTTTGTGAACCTGACATTTTGTTTAGCTGTCGCTACCATTGTCAATACCAATACCTACTGCCAATTTTATGACAAACATAAATTCTCCATTACAATCATGACGGCCATTTTGAAAATTGTACACCAGAAAGAAAAAAAAAACACAAGATCAAGAAAATATATATGATTTCCATGTTTCAGGTTCTGTATGTGGTGTTAATGTTATGCATGGTTAAAAACTACAAATGGCCACCTGCGATGACATCATAAATGGAGCGTCAGGCTCAGGAAAGCAGGTAATGCTGATTGTATGAGGAGGCCTATGCGGGAAGTTTGGGAGATCGGAGAATAAATCATTACCGATGATACAGTTGGACTCAGGCACTTTTATTCCTAAATAACACGACATGGTGTCAGGAGTGCTGTAAGTCATCGTGACGCTGTAACTCTATTCGGCTGCTGGAGACATGGCTGATGACAACGCACAGAGAGTTGCTTCTGTTGGTCTAGGTGCAACGTTCAGTATCCAGCCACCAGAGTCTTTCGACTTCACCAAGCCGCAGGAGTGGGCCAAGTGGATCCGAAGATTTGAACGGTTTCGTCTGGCAAGTAACTTGAACTCTAGTTCTGAAGAGAACCAAGTTAACACGCTCATTTATTGCATGGGAGACGAGGCAGACGATGTTCTGCGGGGACTAGTGTTACCAGATGGGCAAAGAAACGCATATCAAGGAGTTCGTGATGGGTTCCAAGCTTTCTTTGTTGTCAAGAAAAATGTTATTTATGAGCGAGCCAGGTTCAACATGCGCAAACAAGAGGAGCATGAAACCGTGGATGCATTTGTTACTTCACTGTATGCGCTAACAGAACATTGTAGTTATGGAGCGCTACATGATGAATTGATTCGTGACAGACTGGTGGTGGGACTGCAAGATAAAAGGTTATCTGAACGAATGCAGCTCGACCCAGATTTGACACTAGAAAAGGCCATTTTTTCAGCAAGACAAAGTGAAGAGGTGAAACGGCAGCAATCCTGTCTGCATAGTGATACCAGAGCAGACACAGAAAATGGAAAATCTGTCGACGAGGTGTACAAAAGCAGTGTTAAGCATGTCAAGGCTTAATACCAACCTAAGTTGCACACTACTACAAATAACAAAAGGAGAATTTCTCATTGTTATAAGTGTGGCAGCTCTCCATCCCATCCCAAACGTGACTGTCCAGCAAATGGGGGAAAATATCATTTATGTGGGAAAAAGGGTGTGCAGAACACTCAACACTGTACATGCAGTTGAGGAAGATGATGATTTTTTGTTTTTAGGCAGCATTTCAAATGGAGAAGAACTTTGGAGGGTGGATGTTGAGATAAATAACAGAAACATCTCATTCAAGATTGACACTGGTGCTGATGTTATGGTTCTGCCATACTCCATGTACAAAGACATCAACAGAGACAAGAGTCGCCCTCTTCTGAAAAAACCCACCAGGCAGCTGCTGGGACCAGGGAGGAATGCTCTAGATATTGTGGGGGTTGCTGAGATGTTAATGAAAAAAGGAGAGAAAGAGCTACAGGAACGTGTGTACATTATGAGACACCTGCAAACTGCACTTTTAGGTAGACCAGCCATTCAGAAGCTGGAGCTTCTAGCTAGA